>JAUZNI010226423.1:0-10279 GCA_034780235.1 Concholepas concholepas | reverse complement strand
ATCTGGGAACATGGCACAGGATGGATGTCAGTTGTCACCACAGTCAGCTTGTTCAGAATGCCAAAAGTGTCCCCCACCCTACCCCTCTTTTTATTGCTTTAAAAATCAGATTCAAGTGAAAATGATACCAATATCAAATAATGATTAATTTTCTGAATCTGCCATCTTCAGACAAGAACTGTTTTGGGAGGGTGAATGGGTGTATGGTTGTCATCCACTTTTACTGATTGTAGCGACTGACATCAGATCTGTGGAAGATTGCTTTGCGGTTAATGCTTTTCTGACTTTGCAATGCTATCTATTTCATTTATACAGTTGATGCTCTTTTGTAATTGAGACATCTTCCTGAGTTTTTAACATGTTTTTTTGTTTTGTTTTGTTTTCACAGGTATCACCATTCTTTTTTTTTCCAATTAAAAATAAAATGATTTTTTAAAAATGTTTGAGTGTGTGTGTGTGTGTGTGTGAGGAGAGAGAGAGAGAGCGAGCGAGAGGACCGGGGAGGAAAGGGAAGAGCGGGCAAGAGGTAGGGGCAAAGTTTGACTGAAGAAGTATATAAAGTGAACTACTCAGATTTTGAATAACCAAAGCATTGTTGGCCATACTCAGCTTCTAAAACTAGCGTATGACGATACCGCACATTACGTGATCTATGAGTAGAGGCCTACAGTGCTTTACCACACTTTATGAAATTAACAGTTAAAATATCTAAGACTCGCTTTGTTTAAATAAACACATAAAAATCGTGCATACACACACACACACATGTACATACTGCACACCATACTACACACAGGAAGGAACACACAGCAGGTTTTCATAAATAAACGGACTCAGCAGCACAGCAGGCCAGGAAACAACCTTTATTTTCACCTCTGAATCAGGAACAACAAAAAAATGTATTCCTTTCCGGAATTCCCTCTCACCTCTTTTTCTCAACAAAGAGTCAAAGATAAAACATCACACTGTAAAAAAAAACACCTATCTTTTATCACTATGATATATATGTATGTGGGTATACACACATACACACACACACACGCACACACACACACATCCACACACACACACAAGCAGATTCTGAAATAAATGTATATCTAACAAAACAGTAAATATCTCAATCTTCTGAAAAAACCTTTACCCTTCTCCTTTCAAATAGAAAAATGTGAATAAATTAACACAAAATGGAAAACACAGACACAGACTACAGCAGTTTTATTATCAATTTAACCCTGTACATATACACAGCATGATTTGTTCAGTCCACAAAATCGACTTTCCTTGTGAGTCCTTCATCTTGCACTTTTTAAAAGCTGCTTCAATAAATGGAAGCATAGTGTAAAATAAAGACAAACAGATAAACAAAACACACACACACACACACACACACACACACACACCACTCTTTAAACCAACCCAAACCCTACCAGTAACGATGACAAAGCATAAACAAAGCTAGGCATGATTCTCAAAAAGTGAAATGAGCTTAGTGAAGGTCATGCACACATCTGATCTCTGCTAACTAAGAAAGAAAGTGGCAGAATGGTTTAGACGTTCGCCTGCTAACAAATAAACCGTTAGGTTCTGGGTTCGATTCCCAGCCTTGCCCTTTCCTCAGTTTGACAGGAAAATTGAACTGAATGACAAGTCTTTCGGAGGAGACTCTGAATAAGTCAGACCTGTGTGCTTACGGACTTTAGCACATCAAAAGAACTCATGACAGTTGAACATCAAAAAGTGCAGGGAAGTTCCTCCTGACTCTCCTGGCAAAACTGGTAGGTTCCATTCCTAGCTGTATCCCCAAAGTCGGAATACAGCTACCTTAATGGAGGGGGGGGGGGGGGGGATGGGGGCATACGCAAAAATTTCACCATTGGTGAACCTTGGAGCTCTAACCAAGGAACAAAAATGTATTGAGAAAAAAACAGAGAAAGAAATATCTGCAACTAAAGCATTTCTTTGCAAAACCATTGATTCAATGATAATCAACTATAGCACAACTCTGGAAAACAATTGATTCAATAATAAATTAAATCTTAAATCAGAAGTAAATCTGGACACCAATTTTTCCAAGACTGCTGTCTAGACACATTAAAAAATATATTAAAAAAAATTAGAAGTGATTGATAACAAAATACAACTCCAAATCCTTAGTGAAGCAATTCTCACTCTCTCTGCTGTTTTTCTAAATGAAATCATGACTGATGCCCTTCACACCAACTTTAAAAAAGCTAAAAACACAATGAGTAACCCTGAAGAATTAATATGATAAAACCAGATTCTTCAAACAGTTTTTACTGTCTTCAGCACTCATTTAGCACCTAGGGAAAAAATGAAAATAAAGAACAGACACAACCGTCTGGAAAAAAAAGAAAGAAAAAAAAAGCCCATATGGGAATAGACACAATGACGGAATTCATAAACTGAAGTGAATTCAAAATGCACAATGCAGCGATGTGCTGGGACCTGAGAGAATGGAACAACAAGTACCTGGCAGTGCTGTCTGATCACTGCTTCACTCAGATTCACATGATGTCAAATCAGCAAAACTACCAGGTGGCTATCTAAACACCAGCACTGTCATTCTCATGAACACGTGGCTAAACACATTGTTGTGCACTCACTATGACTATGATCTGCTTATCAAGCTTCTTTATAGTACATCATTTGCTCAAGTGTTTCGGGCAGGATTCGGCTGGAATGCAGACTGTTCAGAGCGGGGGTTGCTGATCGCAGACTCATCTTGGGAGCTGTACACTGCCAGTGCAGAAGCCAGTGTCATGATTCTTTGCTTTTTCCGAGCCATGTATCTCTTCTGGTGAGCCACCTGTCGCGCCCTGTACTCTCGGCACATCTCTGGGTTCTGCTTCAGTTTCTGCCGATACCGTCGCATGGAGAGTGTGCTACTTTTCAGACTGTCTGGATGGTGGAGACTGTCTCTGTGTCGCATGTGATCCCTGCTGGCCATATTTAGGGGAAAGGCGGGAAATCCTGCCCCCAAGTAGCTGACTTCTGGATGTCTTGCAAACCAGACTGAAAGAAAAGAAAGAAGTGGAACTTCAGAACAAATGAAAGGATCATTGATGAGGAGAAAAAACATAACTGGTATATATAATCATCTTTCATTTCTAAAGTTTCTACACTTTCCTAAATGAAAAAAAGTCTTCTAAGGTCTTCATGTGATTACAATGTTTTTATTGTTCCTGATAACAGATGTTAAGTGAGAACAAGCATTTTGAGGAAGAATTGTCACCTCACCTGCAGATAATGACTTGCTTGCTTCTGCAAGTTTGGGGCTTGCTACACTCACTGTGGTGGAGACCAATGGCCTGACAGTTATACTGACTCATGTGGCCTTCACCTAATACGACCACACGATTGTCTGGTACACACTTGGGAGCTCACATCCATTTCACCTATTTGTTTTTCTATTCAGGGAATAGGTTTCTTTCCATGAAGAAAAAAGAAACTCTTGGGAAAGCTGGCATGCAGACAGGCTGTGTGCAGGAAAAAAAAGCCTCTTTAATCAAAGCCAGTCAGTTTTAGCTAACCCTTAACTTCTTATACTCTTGTGCTTCTCTCTCAAAGGATGGATTTCCTTCCATTACCTCTGGCACTTCATATTTCCTAACTCCACTGCTGTGTGTCTCAGTGATCAAAATTTGAAAACTAGCTAAAAAAAAAAAATTTTTTTAAAGTGTCATAAACATCATCTACTTGTTACATAATTTTGCGCTAAACATATATATATATTTTACTATTATATTGCTATATATTTTACATAGCCATTGTTTCAAACATTAATGTTTCAGAAAAAAAAGTTTTATGTGGTTACTACAGAAAAGTTTGTTCTACAAAAATGGATTTTTTGATAGGTCACAGTCATTAGTTCAAAAATTAAATGCTTCATTGGACCAAAAAATGCTAACAAAAAACCAGATTTGTTGACACAAACCACTAACAAATGGGTAAATAAAATAGTAAACTAAAAAGAATTATCAAAAAAGTGTGTGTGTGTGTGTGTGTGCGTGTGTGTGTGTGTGTGTGTGAGTGTGTGTGAGGGTGAGAGAGAGAATGTTTATCTATTCATTTATTTTATTCTTTTATTTCAAGGATGATGGAATAAGCACTCATGTACTTTTTACATCCAATCCCTGTGTGCATGCAGTTTTGTATAAAGTTTGTCATCAGTCCCACCAGCATAAATGGCCTACTATTCGGAAAGGCCGAACAAGTTTGACAAATAGGAGTAAGTATGCGTGCGTACATATGAGTACGGGGCTTTAGTTTCTTTTTTTTTATCTTTACTTTTTTCTTTTTTTTTTATAAAAACACACATCACCTCTCTCCTTAGATATGATTCATAATGAAAAATCAAAACAAAATTCAAAACAAATGCGCAAGAAAATTACATAACAATTTTAACCATTTTTATAAGACATGTCACATGATTACCTGCTCCTACCAAAACAAAAAGAAACACACAAAAACCCCACCCAGCAACAACATGAACCCCAAAACTCCACAAGGAAACAAAATATGAGGAACGTGAAAAGTGGACAGCTGAAAACCTGGGTAATTCAGAAGTACAAAATCATAAATGGTGATGGGCGCTCAGAAACTAACTAGTAACTGGGAAGCAATATTCATGCCTTCAGAAAATTCTAGGTCAGATACTCTTCTGTCCGAATGTTTTCTTTTCCTTCCTTCTCTTTGGTTCCTGCATCTTCTGTCTTCCAAACTCACTAGTCTACTTCTGTTCATTCTCTTGTCTTTATTTACCCCCCCTCTCTCTCTCTCTCTCCTCTACCTCACTTTTTTTTTAGAGTGGTGCATTTACACTATTTTTCTCAAACAAGGAACACACACAGACACAGACACACACACACATCTTCAGTCCTCAGTACAAAGTCTCTGTATATGCACTGATTTTACAACATATGTTTACACCCCTCAACCCCCACCCCAAAATGGCAGAACCACACATGTGCATACACGCATGCACATGTATACACACACATAGGACAGAGAGAGAGAGAGAGAGAGAGAGAAACAGACACAGAAAGAGACAGGCAGACAGATACTGAGACAGACAGACAGAGACAGAGACAGAGACAGACAGACAGACAAAGACAGGCAGAAACAAATTCCCTAAACTGTGTCACAAGACTCCTCAAGATATTCCCAGAGCTCAAACAAGGGCCGATGGTCTGACTGGGTGGCTGACCTGACTACTAGCCATCTGCTGTTGCTGCTGCTGCTGCTGTTGCCGCTGCTGCTGTTGCTGTTGCCGCTGCTGTTGCCTCTGCTGTTGCTGTTGTGGATGATGCAGGACCTGATGGTAGCCTCTCCTCTTGGCCTTGTGTCTCTGGTGATACAGCTTCTGTCGCAACTTGTACAGCTGGTCCAACTGGGGGTTTTGTCTGACTCGCTCTCGGTGTCTCCGCACATACTCATTCTGTCGCTCTCTGCGTGACGGTGGGAACGCTCCGCTAAGCATTTCTACTCCAAAATTACCACTGCCACTGCCGTCGCTGCTGCCTCTCTCAGTGTACGAACTCCATCCCCACACTGCAAAAAGACCAAGAGAAACTGTGTCTGTTTACTGAAACGTTCCTAAATTTTTTAAAGTCTTCCACACATTAGTGCACCTCTCTATATAAAAAAAAATGTTTTAAAAACCAACAGAAAACAAAACCAAACCCTTTCTTCTCCTGAATAGATTATGCCCAGCTTGATGAACTCGTAGTGATACTTTTCATACTTTTATTAAAACACTTTGTTTTATAGAATATAGATTCAGTCCATCTAATCGATTATAAACCTTTGAAAGTTTTGTTTTTTTAAACTGGATTTTGCCAAATGGTTTCCAGCCAACTATTAGCAAGAATCTCTAAACTCTCTCCATCTATGTTGACAGATGTTGCAGTAAGTGCACAAATGTACACCAGCTGCCACCCTTTCAAAATGTACAATTATTCTAATAAAGAAAACTTTGCACTCTGGAGAGTTAAACTGTTGTTGGCTGACACCCATGCTAGTTTTGCTAACTGAATGATTCTGCTCTTAATCAGTTAATCATACAGAAATCTTGCAAACAAGTAGTAAGCATGAAGTTAAAGAATTGAAGTGTGTGTGTGTGTGTGTGTGTGTGTGTGTGAGTGTGTGTGTGTGTGTGTGTGGTGTGGTGTGGTGTGGTGTGTGTGTGTGTGTGTGCATGTGCGTGCATGTGTGCTAACATGCAGACAGGCACAGTAATAAGTATTTATCTGTATTGAAATACGTTCAATAAATTGAATGTTTTGATAAACATTTAGTTCATCTAAGTTGAGTGTGGTAGGGATTAAGTAGCTCAAACACATCATTCCTTGGTTAATTTCTTCTGTGATTTTGCTTGATATTTGAGCCTTTGTCGTATATATCACAGTTGATATCATGGGCATCTTAGCTTTTAGTGCCATTACTGATAATTATATACAGACACATGCTGGTATCGGTGGTGCTGAGATCTTACCTCTTTCTCAGTTGACGACATTGGGGCAACTAGGTCTCTCTTTTTTTTTTCAGATGTCAGGCTCTGCCATTCAGCTTGAACATGAAGACTTTTGAAATCACATCTTCCATCCACCAAACTCTTTCAGGAAATGCACACCCACCTTCTATCTACTGTAACTATTTCATAACGAGAGAGAGAGAGAGAGAGAGAGACAGACAGACAGACAGAGTAAGAGAGAGAAAGAGAGAGAGAACTCAGGATTTTAATTGTAAGGCCACTGGCCTGTATACCCTGTATACAAGGGGGTAGACATTTTGACAAAAGAAACTACAAACAGGACAGTACAACAAAAATAATGTTGGCATTATCAAGAGTGATTTCCAAAGAGACATGAACTACTTCAACTTTTTGTACACCAATTATTCTTAACAAAGTCCTCGCGCTTTCAGAGCATAGAATATATACATACCCAAATGTCTCAGCTGGCAAACATTTTCACTATTCAAAAAAGTTTGAAGGCATTGTTCATTTGCATTTGTGAAGTACTTTGACAGGTATTTCTCTCTCAAGTAGAGAGAGAGAGAGAGAGAGAGAGAGAGAGAGAGAAACAGACAGACAGACAGAGAGAGAGACAGACACAGAGAGAGAGAGATAGTATAATTATGTGGTGCCCCACACGATGACTGGATAACAACTGCTCTATGTCTATTCCAATCTACAGTATACTATTTTATACTGAATTTTTTCTATAATAAAGAGTCACCCGTCAAGTTACGATGCAGTAGCAATTGAAACAGAAGTGACAGGCTCTGTGTCCTTCCCCACCCCTCTCCCTGTACTTCCATTCATTCGTGAAACCAAGCCTGAAGTCTTATTTGCTTTTTCACACATGTATTTTCTTACAAGCTGTCAGTTTCATTGAAGAGGATCACATGTGGTGAAAAACGAACAAATATTATAGGCAACTTTTCTCCACTAAGGACAGCACAGAAACTTGGGATTTGTATTACCATCATATCAGTCAAGATGAAAAATTACAGCAAATAATTGTTGAAACATTGAACATGAAACAGTACAACAGCCTGATATTTTCAGTGTATTAGAGCCAAAAAGCACACATTATCCCAACAAATACTCTAACACTGTGTGATCCTGTAACGTTATGAATTTAAACACATCAAATCCTAAACAGCAGAATGATTATGCGTGTTGATAAAAGCCTGGCATTCTATAGAACATTTTGTCAAACACTGAAGACGAACAAACTGAAAAATGAAACAGCCATATGGAGACCACATCATACTACAGTGTTAAAAACAGCATTCAAAACAGCATTTTCCTAGTGACATGCTGCCTTCTGACACAAGTTTGTTGTCTTGAACTGCATGCAAAAGCATCCAACTTCTTTCAAACCTCCCAATATAAGCCAACAACATATTCTCATCAGTCAGGTGCGCTTGTACAGGTTCTCCACAGGGTTGCTTTCTCTCATCACTTCTGTAAATTTTGTGCAATGAGAGCAGAAGCAAAACGAAAATTCTTTCTATCAATGATTGACAATATCAGAACTCTTTTGTCTCCTTTTTTTTTCATCCCTTCAAGATAACAGTCCATCCCTCACTGATTTTGTCAATTGGTGTGATAAGGCGTATATTCAGCTACAGGTTTAAAACAAAAAAACAACAACAAAACCCCAATATTTCTACTGATTTCACAATTCAGAAAGTCAGAGCAGACAATTAAAAAAAAAAAAAAACATAAAAAAGACAAAAAGAACACAAAACATATAGAGAAAGAAAGAATAAGGAGAGAAATGCTCAGTGATAAACTAAAAGTTGAAATGAAAAAGGATACACACTGTTGCTGATAAATATTTCTGACACACCACTCTACTGTTTGTTGGCAATATGCCAATATGCCTTGCTCCTCCTCGCAATTTCACACTACAACACAAACTTCCTCTTCCACACAATATACTTTTGTGAATTCTCTTTCCATTCCTCTCAGAGATATATTGATTTATATTATGTACAGTATGAAAAATAGCTACACACTGGTCTGGAGCCAATCCTTGCACACAAATAAATAGATCTGACAAAAGCAGATGGCATAAATAATTTGATGGCAAAACAGAAATCTTAGGTTTCTCTTGCCTTTTTTAACCATGGAAAAAAAAGCGTATGTCAGCAAATATGAAGATCACTTTTAGATGTGAACATCAGTTATAACACTGATGTCTGCAATCTTAGTTAACCTACCATGTCCTAACTTGTCTTTGCTGCTTTACTTCTTACCTGCTGTAATAAACAGCAAGTAACATGAAGAACAAAGGAGGCTGAGTGGTATCAAGCAATATGCAAATCATAACTAAGCACACACACAACTGGCCATTCTGATGCACCTTGGGATTCCGACAGTGAAGTGATGACAGACAAAGAAAGAACGGTGCAAAAACAACTACACTCACATTACAGGACTTTGCAGGACAGTTAAGGCTGTGATGACTGAATTACATTAACATCATTTCAGCTATCCCCGAAGTCAGGATACAGCCACCTTAATGGTGACCAAAAATGGTTGCATACACAAAATCTCACCTTTTGTAACTTGGAGCTCTAGCCAAGGAACACGAAAGTAAAATGTCAGCTAAGTCATATGAAAATTTATATATGCATAAGTCTGTCTGTTTCCCTGTTAAAGGTTTGAGGGCTGAAATGGGTGTCAGGCATCACTAGGTTATGTTCATCTTGACTTATTTGATGTAACTAGTAAATTGTGAAGTACGAACCTAAGTATTGTGTGTAAACACAGTCTTTCACTGTTCAAACATCTGGTGAGTTACAAAGTGTTGTTATTTCTTTTAAAGTATCTTCTGGGTTCTAAAACTAAGACTATTCCGTTTATTGTTGACTTCACATAAGAAAATTACTGGATGCTTAATTGGATGGCTGATTCCTTGTATGCGAGGATCATGGTAAGAAAGAAGATGGTTTCAGTTTCTACGAGCCCTTCTGTGGTTGAAGAGAGGAACACGTTCTGTTGTATCCTGAGCAGAAGGATGGAACTTTGTCTGCCCAAGATAGATTTCAAAACTACAACTATTGTCGACTTCACATGACAAAACTACTGGATGCTTAACACGATAAATGTTTTAAAAACTGTAAGAGTCAACTATTTTGAAACAATTTTGTTCAATTATCCTTCATAATGTCTCAAAGATTCTGTTGGTCTAGTTGAATGCAAGTCCATCAATTCACAGCGGCCTCCCTTCAAACTTCTTCTTGTAATAGTAGCTCTGGTAGTAACGGCGCTGTTTCTCTTTGTGCAGCTCATACCGCTGGGGGTCCTGCTTCAAGCGCTGCATGTAGCGAAGCTTATACAGGCGCTTCCTCTCTTTAAGATAGTGAGCAGAGTGCGGCGTCCGGAATGTCTCAGTCTGTGCGGGGCTGAGATTTGCCTGAGAGGAGAAACTGCCCATGCTCCGTTCTGCAAGTAGAAGAAGAAGATGATGACCGGTGTGAGAGAGAAGACTCTCTGTCCAGAGACAACACGGACAGCCTGAATGAGGCAGAGACACCGATATTTAAACCTACCACTAAAGCAAATTCTCATCCTCTATGTTATCCACTACAAAAAATACTTCAATCACAAACAAAACAAAGGTGTCCAACAATCAAAAAACCAAACAAAACCAAACAAACAACCCTTAAAATTTTACAAAGTCTATGCGACCAGTTGAAAAATTTCTTTTCATTACTCTTCTTGTTTTCTTTCTTTCTTTCT
>JAUZNI010225313.1:0-11781 GCA_034780235.1 Concholepas concholepas | reverse complement strand
AACAAAAAAAGGAATAAACTGTGTAGTGATTCAAACAAACATGATAAAATTGTGAATGATGTTTTATGATCTTTGAGGCTTTCTGGGAGTTCTTCATAAAGTTTTGTATTTTTGATTTTGTTATAAATCTTTTAACATATTTTACAATGGGTTTTTAACATCCATTCCACTCCTTTTCAAGTGCATTTGATTGACAGAAGGGCAAAAGTGAACAATTTAATTACTGTTTTCAAAAAAAAAAAAAAAGAAGTACCAAATAATGAACATTCTTTTTTTGCAATATCTAATGCTCTTAAAAATGTACAAGTTGATGTAAACTTGTATGAAAATTTAAACTTTGAGAAAACAACTTTTAAAAAACCCACCAAAAAACCCTTTGTTTCAGTGTAGTAAGCAGAATTCATCTCGGTACATTTTAAAGTGATATCAGTGATTGCAAAAGCATGCATGTATATTTTATATATATATATCTGTGTCCATCTACCTGTTTGTCAACAGCTCTCTCTATCTATCTATCTATCTATCTATCGATCTATCTATGATTTTGTTGTCATCAAATCCATCTAGAAAAATGGGCTGTGTGTTCCAGATTCACCTTAGCAATGAGCAGTTCGACACTCTGTTCAAGATACCGCGAGATAAGTTTTACCGCCTGGCGGAGTGGAAACGCAATGACATGAAAAAGAAGCTGGACCTTTACTGAGTGTGGAGCTGATGCAGGGGATAGTGGTGCGGTTCTGCTGTTGCTGCCTTTTAGCCTGGCTTTTCTCACTGCTTGGCTTTAATCTTCATTACGACATGTGCAGTTTCTCCTTGCTTGCGTGTCTCTGTTTCAATTCCATCCAGCATCAAGACTTGCCAAGGATCTCACAAGGATTGTGCCAGCTTCAGTGTCTTTGTTTGTTTTTGCTACCTTGCTGAATTTTGGACTTGGTTTTGGTGATACCGCTTTCTTAGAAAGAAAGCCGTCATAGATACGTTACTTTGTGTCTTATTTAGCATTTGTGTAAAGGTGGTGCATGTATGTGTGTCTGTGAGAGTCATGAGTGTGTATATGCATGTATTTGTGAGTGTGAGTGTGTGTGTGCACGCTTAAATGTGCATGATAGTATATAATCATGTATTACACAATTCTTAGCCTCCCCCTTTCCTGCCTTGGAACTGGAGCTTTCTGCATCCACTCCGATGTTCTTTTCATGTGCCACTGGTTCTGCCCATTTTGTTTTGCACCATACATTGAGAATACATTTGACTCCTATTATTATGATTATTGTTGTCATTATCATTATTATAAAAAAGAATATAGAAGATGAATTCAATCAACTTTTCTTTTTGATTTCTCGCCATACCAGTTGCCCTTCAGCTTTCTCCCCAGTGTGCTGATTAATTTGATCAGATCATTGAAATGTTCAGATCTTTTCTCTTTTTTTTGGTTAAGTTGTTTCTCTGTGAATTTTTCAGAACTAAATGAGCTTTGCATGCTGCATTGTTGATATGGATAACCAAGATAGCCTTCTTAAAAGTTCTATATCTTTTATTATTGACCCCCTTCTGGTTTATTTTAGAAGTATATTTTTTTCAAATGCCGTTTTTTTCTTTCCTTTTCGTGACCTTCAGAAATGTTGCTTTCATTTTTGTTGTTACGTGTTTGTCCTGTGATGACTGCATTTTTTAACAGTTTGTGATAGTGTATTTTTTCCTGTGCTCACAAGTTTATTTTGTAATGTCTTTACCTCTCCCGCTTCTTTTTCAGTGTTTGCAAATGATCTATTTGGCTTTGTCCCTTCATAGAAAAAGTGCTTGCTTGGAAGAGATGTTCTATTGGACAACTCTGTTGTGTTAATAATGTGATATCCTGTCTGTACAATATTTATATTTTCACATAATAATCTTTACTATCTTTGTGCAGTCTGTCCATTTAAAAAAATGTTTTCACATTATAATCTGGACTATCTTGGTGCAGTCCTATCAGTGACTTCTATTCAGAAGTAAACAAAGCCTTTTCTGCAACATGCAAGCATTAAAAGTTGTAAGTCAGTGTAGAGCCACTGATGACAGCAAAGCTTGGCACTATTCCTATGACTAAAATCTACAAGGCTGTTGATCTTCAGCCCTGTGATTTCTGTTTGAAATCTTGGCATCACTGGTGGTGGGTGAAGGCTTAGAAATTGGTTCTTTTTCCATTTCCCTGTCAAACAAACATGCAAGCCTGTTGTGAGCTTAGTCCATTTCATCTGTATATGCATGTATGCAAAACAAATCGAACGTGCATGCGAAAGAGTTGGTGGAGTTTTTTGTTGGGTTTAGTCAGGCATGTTCAGTTTTTCTGAAGGGTCACTGTGTGTAAAATATTCCATTTGCTGATTAAATTTTGGGTGCAGGCTGGGTAGTCTTGCGGTTCTACAACTCTGATATGGGCCTGAATTACAAGATGTGTTCCTTGCATAATGATCTCCTGCATGCATATATAAATTTATACTGGCTGTATCAAGGCAATGGCTTGCAAGCAATGTAAACCGATCAAGAATATGGTAAAACAATGGTTGGTAAGCATGTAGACTAACCTAGGAGATAGCAAGAAATCTCCACTGTAAATCCACAACATACACTGCACAGATTCTAACGCTTGTTGTGGCAGTGTGTGGATGTCAGAATCCCATACCTGCCTAGCACACCACAGCCTCCTGGGAATATGGAAAGATGCTGATGAAAGTCATGTCCACTGTACAACAGTGGAAGAAGTGTGAGACTTGCATGCAGCCTGTAAAAGTTGGGATATTTGTGACTGTACTGATGGAGGCGTTTCTTATGATTTTTGTCTCCAGAGCTAGTTTCTCATGCACATATGCGTGCATACACACATACACATGCATGTGCACAAACGCATGCAAGCATGTATGTATACATACACACACACACACATCAAACTCACTTAAAAAACACACACATCAAACTCACTTAAAAAACATAAGCAGGTATGTGTGCACACACTCCCTCACACAAAATCAACCATCAAATATACAGTAATTTGCATATCTAAAAATGCCCACATGTGCATTGTTCTCTCATAACATTGTATGTGTTTTACAAAATACCATTTTCTTTGAAGAAAATATTTACGACAGTTTCTATGAAAAGCCTCTACTTGCCTACAGCCTTTCTGCGCCGTTTTCTTTAAACGTAATGTCAGTATTAACTTTGTTAAACATGTTTTCCACTTCATATTAAAAATAACCGGTGCATCAGTAAAACATCCATTTCTTTGATCTTCAGATGTGCAAGAGGAAAGTTTTGGGGATCTTTAGCAAAATAAAATGTATTTAATTTTGCATATAACCAGGAATTATATTTTTCTTATTCCAAGTCTTTTTTTTTTCTCCCTCTCTTTTTTAATTGTTGCTGTTGTTGCACATGAGAACATTTCTGAACCAGGAAAATAATATGTTAGTTCTGTACATTTTGAAAGCTGTTTTGTTTGGTTTTGTTGTTGTGCCTAGACAGTGTTGAGTTTTTGACTGTTGTTGGTTTTAGATCTGATTTGTGGTCACTCTGGAAGAATGATGCAGTCTGTCTTGTGAATAGCAATTGTTTGTAAGGGGGTTCCCCCCCCTATTTTTATTACATAATAATGCTTTTTGACAAACTTAGGTACTGATTTTTATATGCTTGGAAATAACAAACATTTTTAGAATTTTTGGTTTTAACTTGATACAAGTTGTGCGAGTATGTATGTGTGAGTGCTTACACGCGCCTGTTTCATACCACATTCTGGTGTACATATTATGTAACTTAACTGTATTGTGTTCATTTGTTGTAATGAGGAGAATATGTTTTAGATTGGAATGGTTGCTATATTGGTTAGCGTACTGGTTTTTATTATTGTTACCGACTGTTACAGTTTCAAGGCTCCTAACCTCAACTGCCTGTGAAGCACCTCAGTTTTAGAATTCTGTTATACATGTAAATTTTTTAAGCAGAAGTCAGTAGTTCTGTTTATCTGTTGAGTGAATTGTGTATTGCCATTCATTTGAATGCTGCTTATTGAAAGGTATCGTTTACATGACTCTTTCACAATGAAATTTTTGTCAATGCTTATACTGATAGAGGCATAGTTTGACTTTTATAGAATTCAATGTAAAGTCAGAAATACATCAGGATGAAACTTTAAAAAGCATAAATAAATGATGTGCAGCTGTAACCAAAATGTGCATTAAAATCAATTTTCCATAAAGATTTTACTTTCACAAGATACTGCCCTGTTAGGGAAAAAAACCAACTTCTAAGTAGATAATGAACTCAAGACCTCTAACCCCCACCTCCTCCCCCCCAGCTTTTAAATTAATACTTTTCCTAGATCTGTTCACATTTTGGATATTGATGTATGTGATATGTGCGTTCTTGTCTGCAAACAAAATGTCTTCTTTTTGTCTTTGTTGTGCGATTTGATAACCCTGAAGAAGAGGAAAAATGTGGTAATCAAATGAGTAAACTGAGGTGTTCCATTGGTAACAATGGTGACTTTCATCAGGGGAAAGAACATGCTTAGCTGTTGAAAGCGGATCCTGTATGTAAAGTAGATGCGATGAATGTTTGTTGGAAAAGAATTGGACTGATTCCATGGCAATGCTAAGGGACCAATTTATTCATAGCCTGGGTAAGAAGAAACTGGGGGGGGGGGGTACAATCTCCATTATATTTTTTGGTAAAGTAATCCATTTGTATTCATTGTACTTTATTTCATAGACACTTCTTCATCACCTGGTCCATTGTGTCATGGAAAATGTACAAAGCTATTAAAAGATCTACTTCTAAAAATTTAAAGTCTTAGACCAAGGTAAAAGATATCAACATTAACAAGTTTTCATCTGCTCTGAAAAGCTAATGGAGCCAAGGTGGTTGTACATTTGTAGGTGTGTCAGATTGTACTGGTTTTGGGGAAAGGCCCAAGGCAGATAGAGTATGATTTGGAAGGGGTTCAGTACGATATTGTTTTTCCTTTTTGAAACGAAATTGTCATGTAGAAAGATATCACACATTCTGTAGTACAACTGGTTCCATAAAAAAGCAAAAGGCATGCGAGTGAGATGATATAATTTTTTTGTTATGATTCTATATCAATTTTTATGCTTATCAAGTTCAAGCGCACTCTTTTAGTGTCCATACTATGCAGAGCTTTGACATGCACAAAACTGCTGATTAAATGTAATTTTTTATGATTTTTGTGTTACTGTAGGACAGCCGACTCAAAAGACAGGAAAGGAAAAAAAGGCATGAGAAAGGCTTTAAAAAAACAAAAAAACCCCTGGTAGAATATAAAGGGGGCAGGGGGTGGGAAGGAATGGAGAGGGTTGCATGAATTGCTTTATCTGTTGATGTAAAATGGCCTCATTCCCACATGGTCTGCAAGTCAAATTTCCATGGTCATAGTTAATTTCATGCTTTTTTTGTGGTATTGTTTTGTCTTTTACCATTATTCTCTTACATTTAAAGTTATTTTCATCGTAAATATTTTGCTGCTTTTGGTTTTGGGTAGGCTGTGAAATTTAGTGATAAATTGAAACCTGGGGTGGGGTTTTTTTCATTTTGTTTATTTAGTGATTGAGAGCTTTGATGCTAGTTTAGATATTTCTATGGTGCTTAATGATGGTACGAGTCATGGTGTTTCAGTAGTTTGAAAGCTGAACATAGCTTTGTGTATGTTTGTCTGGGCGTGTTTTATATCGGTAGGCATTTTTTTTATGTAAACAATGACGGTGTTGTGAATTATTCTCTTTAAAGAAAAAAAAGAGTTTAGGTAGGCTGCCATCTCATTGAACTATTGGAGTGATAGCTTCTCGCTTTGAACATTGATAGCTCAGTGCTAAAATTGTTAGTTATTATAAGCAAGTATGGTTCTCTCAAGTACATCTTCATTTTACTCTTCCCCCGTTACGCATATTATTTTTAACCATTTATTTTTAATGTGCTGCATCTATCATCATCAGCAGTGTTTAAGAGAAACTGGAAGCTGACTGGTTCTCCCTCTTGGCAAGGTTTTGTCAGTGATAACCATTTATGCATCAAATTCTTTTCTGCAGAGTCAAGAGACCATTGTCCCCAGCTGTCAACTGAATGTAAAGTCATATCACCTGTTTGAATCAGATGCCGACACTAAAACGATCATCAGCTTGGAAATTGGTTCCCTCCTTTGTTTCTAAACTAACCTCAGGGGAGCAGAGTAGCTTAAAGGTTAGTGTGTGTACAAGTGATCGGACAATAACAGCATGTGTTCAAAGTCTCCATTAACGTGTCTGATGGGATTTTTCCCTTTGGAATTAAGAGTGGCATCGGCTCCGCGCTCCCCAAGAAGCCCTTCAGATGAGACTGTAAACAGAGGTTCTCTGTGTAAGTGCACCTTATGCATGCACTAAAAGCCACTGTAAACAGAGGTTCTGTTTGTCAGTGCACCTCATGCATGCACTAAAAGCCAAACTGCCTTTCCTTTTGTAAGAGTCGGGTCATCTGCGGTGGTGAGATGAATGACATGAACATACACAGCGTAGGTATTGCTGCCTGGAGAGAGATGGGCTCTGCCCGGAACACACTGCCTGAAAAAATTCACTGCCATGCCCCATTGAGTAAGTTTGAGAACTTAACGACAATTTAGGCCCCCTCCTTTGAGGGAAGACAGAGACGGAACCAAAAGCAAATGACAGTGCTACTTTGCAGCTTGTAAGATTTGTGTGTTGCCGCATCACTGCAGAGAATGCCCTAATAAGAAGAAATAATGGATTTGACTTGACTTTGTCCTAACTCCTTGAGGAGTCTTTGAGGTATGGCACCGAGTTTTTCAGGCAGTGTGTCTTGTGCAAGTTGAACCTGGTAGTGCCCGTCCCTCTCCAGGTATGATGGGCTGCAAAACTGTTCCATTCATTTAGTATCCTCGGTTTTCTGTTTTGAGCAGTCCTGCTCTGCTTAGGTAATGCTATTTTATAGTTTATGCCCTGAAACTTTTCTGTATCATTACATTTACCCAGCAGGGCGCTTTTTATGCTGTTGTTTGTAAGGGCATTCTCTATCTACAATGACAGTTGCTGGAGACAGTGACCTCAGAAGATGTAAGGGACTATAGCAACTGTTTGCTTTGCTTTCAGTCAGAGAAAATGGTCACCTGGAAGTTATTCTTATTTTATCAGTTGTCTTACGTTTTTTTCCAATAAACTTTGTGTCACTAAATCAATCTTTTATCTAAAAAATGAATGAAACATCTGAGCTTTCCGAATAAACTTTGTGTCACTAAATTAATCATTTATGTAAAAAAATAAAATAAACACCTGATCTGGTCTTTGTTTCAGATACCCTGTTGCCATAATTAGTTGTGAAAGCCACAATATTTCCGTGCCATTGTCAAGGATTTAGTAGAATGTATTTATTTGCTACTTTTGTAGATCTTTTTCTTTTACCCCCATGTGTAGATGGGAAGGAAGTGTGCAATCATGTAGACAGTGACAGGTTGTGAGTTTTTGCCTTTTTTGCAGTCACATGTTTATTGTTTTTTAGGCTGGCTATTTTTTTGTTTTTGATTTGACGCGCAGCTAATGGTTGTATGAAGGTATGAAAAACAGAAATGGCTTTCACTTTTATGGTTCACTGCAGTAGTCATATGAGAAACAGCTTTTTAGAGGGAAAAAACATTTATAGTACTTCAGAGGCTTTCTGAGATATTCTTCTGCATAGTATTTCTCATTCTGTGTTTTGATGCAAAAATGTTCTAATAAAAAAAAAAAAAGAGATATAAATGCATCTGTGTTTTATTGTCTGATTAAAGTGAAAGAGAGAACAGAGTTGGTAAAGAGTGAAAACTTTTTCAAGTCAATACTTAGATCCCAACATGTGTGGATTTGAAGACTGATTGCAAAGATGTGTAATAGAAAAGAACATTGAATATTGAAATTGTTGAGGACTATCTCGACAACTTAGAGTTGAACATGGAAGGTGGAAAGGATTTACACTCTCTGCAAGAAAGAATGCAATGCATGGATCAAGAAGACCTTTAACTCATTCTATCCTGCTCAGTTGCAGGGGTGATTTTCAACAAAAAAAATCCAATTCTGAACATAAAAAAAATAATAAATTCACCAGTCTTTGCCAAATAATCATTGCAAACAAAAATGTCTTAGGCTATAAGTGAACACCCAAAGTACGCATTACATGAATACCAGAGCAAAGCAGCCAACCCTTCAGAGTCAAAATGAGGAATAATACAGTCAAAGAGTTCAAGGGAGAGGTGTGACACCCCCCCTAAAAATCGGGGATTAGGGGGTACAGTCCCCTGAAGCTTTAAAAAAAATCTAGAAAAACTATCTCCTGAAATGAAAACCAAATAATGTATGAAAACAATATAAAAATCCCTTTACGGTCAAAAAACCACCAGTCAAGAAAAAAATGTTGGCATCGTTATGTGAACCTAAGTGGAGGGTCTTTCAAAATGTTGGGGTCATTAGCATGTACCTGAAGACATTTTCCCCATTAGATATGTATAGGATTCATATAGACCTGTCAACAGTATAAAATCCAAAGACCTTTCAAGGAGCTATTCAAGAAATTCAAGGGTGTGATTAATACAGCATTATGTTTGTAGCCTACCCACGTTAAGCTCTATCATTGATAGCCACTGCATGTGTGCGCGCACGTGTGTGTTCAAATCCACTCAGATTGATTACAAAATCAGTCTAGTGTTATCATCCAATTTGTTTTTGGACAAGCACATGTCACTAGACTATTTGTTTAATTTGGCAATGAACTAAAAAATCTTGAAAATCTCTAATTTTCGATGAAAACAGATTAATTCTGTATACGTACATCTGTGTGTGTGTGTGTGTGTTGTGATACAAGATCGTTTTACACACAATACTTTTTGGCATAACATATAAGTTACTGCCATACTGTTATGCTGTATGGTATGTTTATATTGGAACTGGTTTGTATGTTTCAATTTAAAAGAATACTAATTGTTTTTAAGCTTAAAATTATCTGGTATAAAAATCTTCAAAGTTCATAACTATCTCTTGGTAACGTTAGATGCCACAATTACTGATTTACTCAGCAAAAAGAATGTCGCATTTGAGACAAAATGTCCACATGTGGAAACCAAAATTACAGTGATCACTTACCGTGTTCACATTGTTTCTCATAAACAAAGTCAGTAGCCGAGCATTGAGCACTAGCTGCATTGAAATTAGTTACCTTGTAAATGCTCCACAGCAACTTGAGGCCAAACAAAGTGCCAAATCTTGGTCGAACCAGGCAGACTCTTGGAAGTTGGTTTCAGCTTTAAACTCTTGCCCACCTTGCTTGCAGCCTAAAGCGTTTTATCACACGCGCAGCAAAAACACTTGTTTTGTTTGTTGCTACTTCCACAGCTCACGGCAGTCATTTTCCCCCATTTTCCACTGGTCTTAGACACTGAAACTTGAGCCCTGATGAACTAATCTTAGCTCACGCACCGACCGCATGGAAGGGTCAGACTTCCCGCCTTCAAGATAGCGTGGCGTCCTTTCCACTGTTACAGTGGAGAAAAGTGACCAGACGGATTTTGATTTCCAACTTTTCAGTGCTTTGTGATACGTTTGCGATATTCTTCAGTGCTATATCCAAGTGTATTCAGTGCAGTGTTCTCTTGTTGCTGTGAAGAAGTGAATTTGAATCAATATATCTGTATCTGGATTGGATGTTCGCGTCAGGTTGCGCTTCTTTGTTTAGTATTGAGAACGGTAATTTTTGTGCCAGTGACGTAAATTGATTGCAATTTTCCTTCTGAATTCAATTTAGTTTGACCGTGGCAAAGTCAGGATTGTAATCTTAATGTTTTTATTTTTAAAGTTCATTCAGTATTTTTTGTGTCTAGTCTACTTGTTCATTGGTTTTGAAGGGTTCAAATCTGGGGAAAATTTTGTAAATTTTGCTGTCTCGATCTAGCCTAGTGTGTGTGTGCTGAGAGAACAGGCCTGTCGCTCACAGCGCGCTTGTTGTCTTACGTAACGTAAGCTTTGCCATCCTTCTGGCCGTCCACCTCTTAGGCCTACTTAGTTTCTGATTCTCTATCTGTGTGTGTGTGTGTGTGTGTGTTTGTGTGTGTGTGTGTTTCTGTGTGGGTGTGTCACAGAGAGAGAGAGAGAGAGAATCGTAGATGAACTTTGTGCGTACCCCTGCATTCAACTGACCTAAGGTCTTCCACGCAAGCATGTGATGGTTTGAGACACAGTTTGGGGGGGGGGGGGGTGAAGAAAAGGGAGGGGTGTGGTGGTAAAAGGAAGGGGGGGAGTGAAGAAAAGGGAGGGATGTGGTGGTAAAAGGAAGGGGCGTGCTAATTTTAGCACTGGACTGAATGCTGCTGAATAGGTGCGCTGTGAGCTGTCAGCTTCCCCCACTTTCAGCTGCTCTCAGCTGCTGTTCATTCCATCCTATACCAGCCCAGCTGGTGCTAATTATAGCAGGAACTGACCACACTTGGGCTAGGTAAATGGAAGGGGCGCGCTAGATTTAGCGCTCTTGACTGAGTGATGTTGGATTTGCGGCTGTGCTTCGTTAATCTAGCCTATGAGCTCTGCTTTCATAAATTATATGGGATTCAATGCATAGTTTTTGCCTTGCTTTATCGTTTTAAACTTTTGTCAATGATCTGGAAAAAAAATTTTTTAAAAGAGATAAATTTTCATCTGTAAATCGTCAATACGGAATTCTGTTTAAAAGAGAAGAAAAATTACTCACAAGATATATATGACTACGAAGATGGCTGCGCAGACAGCTCATGTTATTAAATTTTGATACATTTCACTGCAGCATAAAACTAACATCACACAAATACAAACTTCACCTCTGAAAAAAAAATCCTCTCGTCTAGATTCCATGCAATTCTCTCCCTTTACCCCCTCTCTCCCTTCCCCCGTCTTCCTTTGATTTCCCGTCAACAATGGTTTTTTATATTTAAGAGCAGAACTGATTTAGGATGACACTACTCCTCTTTTGATTAGTTTTAGATCATGGAATCCTGAAATATTTATGAGACAGAAGTCTGTAATACTTAGTGAAAGTACGTGTACCATCATTCACATTTTCTTTCAATCTTCCTTTCACATAATATTTATACATATCAGTCAAATTCTTTTCCATGCTTCCGACTATCTTGCTTCATTTGTTTGTAATATTCAGACATCCATAACAACAAATATATTACAAAGTAGTCGCCCACACAATAAAACAGCAGTACAGATTCTGAATAACTTGAGTTTACAAGCAGATTTTAAATCTTATAATAATTTTTTTTTTAAAGATATGACTGACTCATTTATAAAATCTGTGTTTGCAGTTACATCTATTATCCCATGACAGTTCCTATATATATCTATAGGGGAAAACTATAGGGAAAAATATTTTAAAGCACTTAGAGCTTTTGGATTGGCACTATATAAACTCTGTTACTTCTGTTATCATCACTTGTATCTCTGCACACACTCCTCTTTTACTCTATCAATGAAAACATTGGCAAAAGTGTCAGTTTGATCAAAATGAAAAAAGAAAGCACTACAAAATCATACATACAAGTACTACACTTTGGTGCTGCCTTCACAAATTACAAACATCCAGTCTAGCCTGTCAACAACAAAGGCTCAAAGGACAAATGAACAGTTTTTACTATTTAAACATAATTTTAAAAACTCAATAAAAAAAATGTGTAATTGGTGAAATAGATATTAACAGATACACAGAGTCAAACATTTTTCTTCTTCTTTTCTTTTTTTT
>JAUZNI010224202.1:0-11781 GCA_034780235.1 Concholepas concholepas | reverse complement strand
GTGGGAGTGTGTGTGTGTGTGTGTGTGTGTGTGTTCATATGTGTGTGTGTGTGTGTGTGTGTGTGTTGATATGTGTGTGTGTGTGTGTGCATGTGTGTGTGTGCACGTGCATGCACATGTGTGCATGCATGCACGTGTGTGCATGCATGCATGTATGTGTGTGAGACGTGTGTTTGTATGAACTGAGTGCATATGCATGCATGCCAATCTACAAACAAAAATACATATATATATATATATATATATATATGTACTTCTGTGCAGATCATACACACACACACACACACACGCACACACACACAACTTTCTTCTTCTCTCCCGAAATGCACACACTACATTCCAAAACACACATGTATACACAACTTTTCTTCTAATGCCCCTCAAATTTATTTATGTTTGTATTGTTCATGTCATTTAACCCAACCAAAAACCATGAAAACCAAATCATGGCTCACTTCACCTGAATGAACACAAGAAACGTTTATTCAAAGAACAACTTGTGTCATTTAAAAAGAAAAAAAAAATTGAAGGCAGCTGTTACTTTCCTATTTTACCAAAAGCACAAAAACAGGGGGCAACTTTCAAACAAAGTAATCTGATTGTGTTGGCAAAATGGACTGATTTGTGTGGATAATATGATATATATATATATCATCACATAATCAGACACACTTGAGCTAGACAAGATACAAACACACTATAATATACACTTGAAAAACAACTGCAATATCTACACATCTTTGTACAACATATAGTATTCAAGTTGCGTGGAAAATAATGATAAACGTCAAATAATTTTGAGGAAAACATAAAAAGATTGTGACCACAAAACAAAAGAAAAGATTCAGGATCTGAAGATTTGGGTTAAATAATTATTTAAACTCCTCTCTTCTCAATCTTCACTTCTCTCATCTTTTCATGTCCCTCCCCCTTCTTGCATGCTACCCACAATTGTGAACACACACACATGCATTATATATGTGCAAACATGCATACACACACATATACACAAAACAACAGATTCATCACACACAGGAAATTTTTAGCAAAAAATATAATCACAGGAAAGGTCAAGAATACATGTAAATAATAACAGAATTCAGTGAGATTTCTCGCAGATTTTAAGACTGATCACCTGTATCTTGGAGTGTTTTCTTCACTTCTTACACACACACACACACACACACACACACATACACACACACACACAAATATTGAACAGTTTATTCCTTTTTCAAGGAAAGGAGGAATGGTGAATATCAGGCAACAACAGGAAGAAGCGAACTACACGCACGCACACACACACTAAAGAGTTACGTAGAATGCAGGCAAGCGCATTGACGCATCAGACAAGATTTCTGACATTTGTTCAACACGCTTCAAACAGCTGGCATACAATACACAGCCTGGCCCAGAGTTAGTTCTCTTTAGATATTATCACTTTATTGGTATGTAACATGTTCTCATTGTTGGACGGATTGACAATTATTTCACATATATGAAAAATACTAAAAAGACATCACAGTATAATATTTCTGAGCAACATTTTGCAAGGCTTTCTTTTTAACTGTTGATAAAGGAGAAGGGGGGAGGGCGGAGGGGAAACTGCATATCTAAAACAATGCATTTGATCCTGTGTAAACTTTTTAAGTACTTTGATACAACCTGATTTAGCTTGCTTTTTAGCCCGCTGCCCCCCTCCCTCCTCGTGTTCAATATAATAAAATCACCGGTAGACTGAGTATGTTTGTAACAGTAATGTATTCTATAAATGAAAGGTCTTCTTTGGTTTGCTTGTTCGCTTTTGTGATATATAGATAGATGATGATTAAGAAGACAGCCTCACTTGTGCTTACTTTTTGTGAGTGAACAACAGTATCATGGCGCATTTGTCCACTGTACAAAACCATGGCGTTTGATAAATTGAAATCTAAAACTGAAATTCCAGCATGCCTGATATAAATGACATACTGAAAAGTCAGCTTTACGCAATATGTAAATAGTACATGTATATAAACTGTGCTAAAGATATCTATTCAGATAGCGCGGTTACTTAATATAAATCCAAAGAGCAGCTCGAGATAAAAAAACTAACAAAGATTTCAGGAGGGGGGGGGGGGGTTAGGATTTGTCTTGGAAGTGTGCAAACTAATGGATTCCTTTTGCAGAAGTGCACCTAATATGTCACACAGACACACACACACACCAATGTGGACGCACAAACACACACACGCATGTACACACACACGTACACAAACTGTACACACCCATACATTCACACAGTTCAAAACACACTGCACATAGACATCTCAGTGAAAAGACACACACCACTGTAAAAATGAGGCCGAATGACTGAAACAAAAGTCCAACCATGTACAACATCTACAGTTCTCATGTGTATCAGCCACCACATTAATTTTACACAGAAAAAACAAACTCTGTCAGCTTTAGCGCCAAGAGAAGTCGCTTCCATACAGATGTGGCAAAAACATCAAACTTTGTAGTTTTGCCTGGAAAAAGTCCTCAACTCCAGGCAATGAGATTATCATGGGTTTAGCACTTGTCCAGCATCTGTCTGCCTTTCATTCCATGTTACTTACAGCCCCACAAAGATGACATCTTAGAATTATACAATATACAAACTAGCATTTTACTGTAACCTTTTAATCACAGATCTGCTGAAAGAGTGATCAAACAAACAAAAAATAGTATCATATATAAAAAAAACAACTTTTTATCTTTATGTCCAAAGAAAAAAAAAGTATTCAGAACAAGCAAACAATAGGTCACTTTATAAAGTCAATAAGAAATGGATGGAATATATTTTTTATACAAAGTGTACAATAAGGAATGAATAAATATATTTTCAAACAATTCTTTTTTCTAAAAATCTTGATAAATGTTCATATTCTCAAGATACAAAATTGGCAACCATTTTGCAATAAGCATTGTGCACAAACAGCAAATACGTGTGAGCATAGCACATCAGGTTCCGATTCTTTTTGATTCAGGTTCTTTTGTACACACTGTGTGTGTGTGTGTGTGTGTGTGTGTGTGTGTGTGTGTGTGTGTGTGTGTATGCATAATGTGAGAGATAATTCTGGGCTTCCATCTCTAAAACAAGTTCTTGACACAGCTAACCAAAAATTGGTAATTCTCAATAGGTCAGAAACCTGAAATACAGCCTGAAATCTTTTTTTTCTTAAAGATTTTAGGGGGGGGGAGGGGGGTAATCTTAAAAAGAAGCTAGGTGACCAGGAAAATCTCCCAAACAATCTACAATACAGACTTAATATCAACCAGAACTTGGCAGATGCTTCAAATCTTTGCTGCAGAATCCAGCTAATACTTCAAAACACTCACAGCCACTGGAGGCACCACTGCACAAAACCTGCAGACCCTCACATACTTTCTGGGACTATCTTAATTTAATACTGACACTTAACGCATTTATTAATTAAAAACCATCCGCTCTACAGTTTCAAAGCCTAGCTCAAACTGTACCTCTGCAGTCATTTTCATTCCAGTCATACTGAATAATCAGAGGCAAGACGACTACATCATGAACCGTCCATAGCAGAGTAAGAAAGATCAAAAGTGATGTTTGAAAAACTAAACGAACCATATTTGATTAGCTTCTTCAAGCCTGAATGGTGGATCATATCTTGTGGGATATGTTGATTTTCTTCAGGAATGCGAAAATAGTATCTGGTGGATTTCAAAATGGTTTTGTCTGCCTTCTGAAAATGATAATAAAACCAAAAAATCATATTAAAAAAACACAGGAAGCATAACAAAAACCATGTTCTTTGTTTATAAAGACATCTTCAATTGATATCATTGGTAGCTGGTGATAATGACTGCTTTTTTTTTTTTTTTGGCCTTATAATGGCAAGTGTTTGAAATTAGCGTCTACATTGAAAACATTTTCAGTTATTTTATGAAAAAATATCCAGTTACTTTTTTTCCTTATGATTTTACGCTGCAGCTGTAAAACCTGAAGAAAATATATATAGATATACATATACGCGGGGGTTTCTGTTATTTGTCTTACAAATTTAATAAACCTATGTTATAATGCTGTACGTACATTTACATTCTGATTTGCGATGTTTTAATTATGTTCTCTTAGAATAACATTTTCACTTCACAAAATGTAGTTTACTTTGGGATTTTTTTTTAGAAGATTTTTTTTCAAGGGAATGTTTTCAAGGTTTGAAACATTTTGTAAGAATGTAAAACAATCCCACCAATTACACATCCCATGATTAAGTATCAAAGCCTGTAGATAATAAACAAAACAAGGAACACAGCTCTGAGCATGCAAAGCTTAGACCGAATTCAGTTCCAATCACAGATGGGCACTCAAACACCCCAAAAGCCTTGACCAAATCCAGATCCAGACGATGACATCAATCATCACATTTGATTGAAGAATAATATGAGTCTTCCCAACAATCCTTGTTCAACAGATCACACATACCAAGTTTGGCACATGACCAAGATACAGAAGAAAAAAAAAAGGAAAAAAAAAAAAAAAAGGTTGAGCGTGAGCCACTTAGGAAAGATTCCTGGCATAAATCAAGTCTCACAAAATATAGTCTAGTCATCAGAATCAGAAGGTCGAAGTCGGCGGTGACCTAGCAAGTGTCGCAGCTCACTGGCCACCTGACCCAGACGTCGACCCAGCTCTCTGACCTCGGCCAGCTGTTCCCGCCGCTGCCGTTCCCTCTCCACCTGGAAGTCGGCCATTTCCTGGCGGGACCTCTCCAGCTCGCCGGAGAAGCTGGACATGAGACCCTCCAGCCTGTCGCGACTCTCTTGCAGACGGTCGTGGAAGGTGTTGAGAGCCGTCCCCCCCGTGCCTCGACTGGCTGTGGCTGCGTTGAAGGTAGGCGGGGCTCGGATGACGTGAGTGGCTGGAGGGGATTCTGCCTGGCTGCCTGAAGTGACGCGAGGTCGTGACGTGGATGCCGCTGTCAAGCCGGGCAGGTTGCGTCGTCGCAACAGAGTGGCAGGCCGCGGGCCTGATGGAGGTCGAGGCTGTCTTGGGGAGGAGAGAGCACTTTCAGGGGAGAGCAATGAAGATCGGGGGCCTGCCTCCCCGTCGACGGTAGGGCTGCTGCTGCTGGCTGGGGTTGCTGCCACGTTGTTGTTGCTGTCGGTGTGTCTGATGGTGATGCGGTTGACTGAGCTTCGTCTGATGGGGTGCACTCGCTGGCGGACCGAGAGCAGCCGCCTGTCTGTTGCCAGGCTCTCTCCCAACGCCCCTTCTGTTTGACTACTGTTGTTGTTGTTCCGCCTCTCCCTCAGCAAGATTCCCCCGCCCCCTCCAACTACCGACCCCTCGCTTCTCTCCAAGGGCGTTGTGATGGTGTGAACAGTGGGGTCAACACTTCCGACCTCTGAACCCCCCACGGTTCCCGTTGCCGTCATCAGTGTCCTGGCCTGCAAGCCCGTGCCACTGAAGCGAGACTGGGAGCGGTGGGGTAGCCGAGGTGGAGCTCGGCCGAGATAAGGCAACTCCAAAACAGTGGCCGTGTCCTCTTCCTCCTCTTCTTCTTCATCCGAGTCGTCTCTCTGAAGCAGGCGTCTGGTGGGCTGGCTGCCTGTTCCGTAGGTGGTGTGACGATGCACAGACAGGTGCTTCAGGGGACCCGTCCATTTGCACGAGGCCATGCTGCACTTCACTTTCTTCTGTTGGATCTTCTCGTCCAGCTCGTCATCACGGAAGTAGTAGCCGTGGCAGCGACAGACCGGGCAGCGCACACGGTTGACGTACTGACCGGTAGTGGACCAGACGTAAAGGCAGGAGTGGCAGAACTTGTGGTGGTTCAGGCACTGCATGGTTTCTTTCAGAACCTGGTAGCTGCACACACACATGTATGGTTGCACTCTCATCAAATGTCTTTCTTTCACAGGTCACTCAAAACTTTTTTGTTTCCATTTTCTTCATCCCTTCTTTGGTAATCATGCACATGGCTTAAGTTTTTCCCTCCCACTTTATCACTCACCTTGGCACAGAACTGCACATCCATAACACTTAATTTTCTTCACATGCATATTTAGCACCATAACAACTGATACACAGTAACAACTATACTTTTCTTCTAAAACCTGGTTGGCATCATAACTACACTCTACAGTACACAGTAATAACTGTATTTTTCTTCTAGTGCCTATGCAGCATAACTATGATAATGCACCGCAAAATTTCTTCCTCTGACTGTTTGGCAACAAATGTAACTTCTTACACATGATGACCCAACTCCAAGACCAATAAATTAAACGAAAGAATATCACTGCCAGGCAGACGTTGAAAGCATCCTCACCAAATGCGACAGGAGAACTCATCCTGCTCTTCCTCGCTCAGGTCCACAAAGATGTCTTCGCTGTAACCCCCGGGCTTGACAGCGGGTCTGGCTGGACGACGGGCCACGGAGGCGTCGGAGGCTGCCAGAGACAACACTGCTTCCAGCAGCGCCATCAGGTTCTCGTTCATGCTCGTCCATGATCCTCCGCCACTGCCTCCCCCTGCTTCCGACATTCTGAACCGCTTCTGTGACTCTTCTTCCTCCCTTCTCTTGTGGTGGCTTCTTTCACAGTTTCCTTCTTCTGCACAAAAACAAATAAATTCTGTTTCTGGTTTGATAAATCAAGTGTCTGCCCCCACAAACTGCTTAAAAGGGGCAGTCAAAAACTGACAAATAATATCTCTTAGTCTTTGTCATGAAAATCTGTCAGCATCATTCTTCATACAAGCACAATCATACGTAATTTAGTAATTACCATCATTACTGGTGGAAAGAAAAGGGTCAGAGCAGTCAGATGCATTTGAATAAGTTACCATGAACAGTCTCCAAGCTGACTCTCCGGTCTCCATCTCCTCTTTTAAAGTCACACACAGTCACAGCAATAAAATTAGCACCCATCATTTGAAACTAAATGCCACATGATTCAGAGCTTCTGTAACTTGGGCTGACACTTCATGGGTAGTTTTTTAGGTCAGATCTAAACATACCTGAAAAAAAATGCAACTTAACAAGCTTTGGCTTTTTTCTGCCTTAAATTTTATTGGACTTGTAGTTGTACTGAGTAACTGATACACTGAATCAAAATAACAATTCATACCATTACCAGAAATGAATATGATGCTGTCAACTGGCATCCTCTTACATACATGGAACAAACAGATAAAGAATCAATAATCACTTTCACTTCAGCCATTTCTTTCTATCTTCTTTATGTTTGACAGATGGACACCTCAGTCTCTGCAAAGAAGGCAGCATGATGCATGAACCACTGTATGAAGGATAAAGGGAGCAAAGAAGAAAACTCATGCTCAACAGAAGTTACTTTTCCTCCTGAAGTCTTGTAAATCTACACCTGCCAGTATCAGTGTATTGTATGAATGCAGTCTGAGAAAGCCCTTCCCACTTGATACTATGCTCTGCATTTTTCGACGGAAGTGATTTTACTACTAACACTTGATACTGTTTGAATGCAAAGGTTCTGGTCACCAATAATGGCAATATAGACTACAAAAGTATTATGGTTGGAGTACTGACTTTGTTTTTATAAAAATGTCAATATCATAAATACTTACACTGTCACTGTGTCAGCATACCCAAACAGAACTCTGAGAACTGTTTATAGTGTTTAGCATTTCAGTGTAACACTGTTAGACCTTCATTTTCTACCTCCATTATCTTATTATGTAAAATCTGAGACAAAATGCGTGGGACAATGTCAATAACAACACTTGGCTGGGGTTCCCATACCCTGTAACACATAAGCCAATGGTCTTTGTGTTCACAAAACACTAGAATAAGATAAGGTCAGTTCTGCTAGCAAGCAAATTATAAACATTGAATGTAAACACAGCACACAAAACATGCGCCATACGCATACTCATACAATTGCAAAGATCATGACGGGAAATGCATAAAACAATCTCTATAAGATGCATAAAACAATCTTTTCAAATTTGCTGACGTGCACATAACACATACAAGATGATACAACATTCAATCTTTGTTCTAAGGGATCTGACCCGATCACAGAGTAGGCCTAAGGCTTTTACTTCCAGACAGAAATGTAAGAATCACAAGCGAGCAGTCTATTATTTTACACGATGAAGTGAAAGAATACCTCACGAAATCTGCAAACCTCTAGACCACATAATTTGCACAAGTACATTCCTGGAAAAAATGTCAACAAACCTCATTCTGATTCTCAGTCAGTTCACCTTGTCATGGCGACTTGTGCTAGCAGTCTCGCAGACGAGACTGGCGCCATGCCAGTCCTTTTCATGCTAGCCGACTGCCCTGTACTAGGCCTAATTCTTGTTTGTCTGGAGCAGACTGGTCTTGTGGTATAGGCCTAACATAGTGCACGGGTGGTTTACGTATTTCCACTTCCTTAGCACCAAGGCAGTTAATGCCATCTGGGAAAAGGAATGACAACTCTGCTATCGATCAAGAGATTTATAGTCTAAGGGAAATAATTCACTAGGCTATATCAAACCAGTTTTCTGCCTCAAACCCATTGCGAGATAACGGTGAATTTGCTGGGGTCTAGTAGACAGACACTTCATTTGATACTCCACATACCTGAGGCTTTCTTTTATCGAAAAATAAGAAGCAAAATTTGGATTTTGTTACTCCCTAACATGGGACAAAAAAGATAACGGAGAACTATTCAAATCAATCTTCAACCAAAGCAACATAAATAAATGAATAAATATCTACAATGCTTACAGACGTTTGTGTTATTGTTTTAGCCAACCCTTCTTTGTCCGCCAACGATTGTCAGATGATTTGTTTTAATCAATCACATTTCTTTTCTAATTGTATGTGTGACTGCGCGTGAATGGATAGATCAAATTTCTTTGATGTTCTGGGACAAGTCTGGTTAAAACGATGAGACGGTTTTCATGATTTAAGGCAGAAAAAGTATTCTATATGCTGCTTACAAGACACACATTTAAGTAATAGCCTAAACTTGAAAGATACGTGAATTTAGAAAGGGGCTATGATTAATCAAATTATACACTTTAGCTGTCTTTGCGAAACATCCACCTGGTAAACTTATTTTTCTCTATCACTTAACTGAATCAGTTTTAAAGATTTTATAACTGATTTTATTATGTCATTTGAAGTTTGATAGTTCGGCATGCTATTTAGGGAAGATGACAAACCACCGCCTACTACGTCAGTACGTCGTTCGCATTTCAAGAGTGTTAATTGCCTCAGTCTCCGAGACTCAATACAACGTTACAAAAGGTTTCCAAATCGCATCAAACTTGAATCTGTTCAATAGAAATTGGTAAAACGACCATGAACAACTTCTGATGTCCCTAAGAGTTATTCAACTTCACTATCCACGAGCTGGCCCAGGCCAAAAGCTGTCACTTATTGATGTAAGCAAAGTACCAAGGTCTATACGAAAATGTCGTTATGTTGTAAAGTGTTTTCATCCATGATAAACTATTATCAACATAACAACCCGCACTCGCCATTAATTTTTTTTAATCCACTTAACACGTAGTATGATTGTCTATAAGGTGAGGTACCTAAAATTTTTTTTTTTAAAATAAACACACGCAGACTTCTCATCCAGTGTGTAGTTACGGTCTCACGGTGATTCCCAGGTGTGATAACTGAGACAGAGTACATATTCTGGACGACTCCATGGTGTTCAGCTGGGGAACGCCCAACTGCAACAACAACAACAACAACGTCCAAGAACGAGGGGGGTGGAGGGAGAGGGAAGATGTACATACCATGCAGATAGTTGGAGGATGATATGTCCGACGTTTACTTTTATACTTTTTCTGAAAATTTGAATGAAAAGGAGTTGCATCACGTCAGTTGAATTGGAAATAATCATGTACCATTCAGATAATTATGTACCATTCAGATATGAATGGTATTCACTCTCGGGATGTCCATGCATCGCCCTCTGCCGACCCGTGACCCTGAGTTTGTCTTATTCGTGGGCCAAAGTTAAGGAAGCCCTATGTTCAACCCTTCTCAAGTCAAGTTAGGTCTGACGTTCGTTATCTTCAACAGCTACTTCTTCTCTAACCCCTCCCCTTGTCCATACAGAAAAAAAATAGACCACTGCTCAGGTAAAGATGTACACTTTTTGTTTGGAAGATTTGGGGGTTTTGTTGTTATTGTTATTGTTGTTGTTTTTAGTGGAGGTGAAAAATGTGTGCATTTTTCCCATGGGAAGAAAAAGTGGATATCACCGCTGATGTCAGCACGACCCGACTTTAGTGAGATTGAACATACACCGGAAAGAGGGGTGTGTGTGTTGGTGGGGGGAGGGGCTCCTAATCGTCTGTTTTGCGGCTGAGCACAGATCAATATTGATAAGATCGATAAGGAATGAACAGGCATTTAGCATCTCACTGTCTCTGTCTGTCTGTCTTTGTTTATCTCTCTGTCTCTGTCTCTCGTTTCCTCGCTCAGCTTTCTCTACAGGCTTGCATCGTCTCTGTAGGCTCTCTCTGTCTCTGTCTCTCTCTTCCTGTCTGTCTGTCTGTCTCTGTCCCTCTCTCTCACACACACACACACACACTGTGTTGATCCCCTCCCCCTTTCACCCCAGGGTTGGATGAAAAGAAGTCTTTGTATTTATTCTATTACCTTCAGAAAATAACTTTTCAAAATCTCTCTCTCTCTCTCTCTCTCACACACACACACACACACAAGCACACATATCATACACTCAGGCACAGGCATGTGCACACATATTTGAATACAATAGGCTACCTAGATAGGTTCAAGCACTCAAGTCTTTTGTTTCCTAATCTTTGTGTAATATCTTTTTGTGAATAGACGTTAAATTGAAGACCACACACACACACACACACATCTAGATCTAATACATTCAATGTATCTAGGGTTCCCAAAGACCTTGAACTTCACTACAGACAACCTTCACAATGACGATTGGTACTATTTTTAGGCTGACCCCGTTAGTTTCTATAAATAACTAACATCCAGTATTTCACCACCAGAGGTAAACTAGCTACAATGCCTTTATAACTCGATACAATCTGCAGCATTGCAGTCACAGCGCGGAGAAACCTCCGACGCAAACACATCTTCCAGATTTTTTTCGTCAGATCGGCATTTTCTGCGACTACGAGCAGACGACAGAGTAACGATCGAACCATGGTGCAGAAAACGTTCTATCGCGGGGTTCATTCCGGGAATACCCTGCGTGCATACAACTCTCGCTACAGTCGCCGCTACCACAAAGAAGCCTGCATCGTGTCTAGAGTACACCCGCAGCTCATCGAAAAGATGAATCGTGGAGCAGGGACTGAAAAAGCGGACAAAAAACAAGCAGAGCTCCGCAACATCGGAGTCGACGTGGCTCTCTCCCTCAACAAGCAAGCTCGATGGTTGTTACCAGGAGCACTCATTCATCAAGTTCGATCCGACAATATCGCAGACTCAGAGCTGACTGTGTCAGTACTTGAGCGTCACAAACTGAAACGTCCCGCTAGTTGCGTCAGTTTCCATAGCAACAGAGGGGAGGTAAAGCGAATCCAACCAAAAAATGGACGTTACTTTGGTTTCAATTTTCCAGGACCTGATGGTGTATCCAGACGAGCTTTGAGGAGACAAAGGAAAGAAAAACTGCAGGAGCAACTGAAGATGAACAAAGCACAGTTGAAATTTAAGACTATTGTGGGGAAATTTGTGGAAGTTTTCACTGAGCTGGGAAAGACCAAGCATGAGGTTGAACTGGGAGAAACTGAGG
>JAUZNI010221984.1:0-17026 GCA_034780235.1 Concholepas concholepas | reverse complement strand
ACAAACAAACAAACAAAAAGTCCGTCAACCTATAACGATTCTCGCTCGGCTCCAAAAGTCAGTCCTGACACGACTTTCGTAGTCGGCTGGTTGTATAAGCAACATGACTGATTGACTCTAAAAGTCGATCCCAAGTACTAATTACCCATACAGGGCCTCTCATCTCCGTGCCTTTTCCAATGGCCAGATCAGTAGTTTGGGGCAATTACTGAGTCTGGTGTATAATTTTCGCGTTTAGAATTCTGCCATCGTATACGGCAATGATTCACAAACACACACACACACACACACCATTATGGTAAAATTCTTAGGTCCTCGTTTTGGTGTCAACAAATATCTAGAGGGTCGGTTTCGACTTAACTTCTAGTCCTTTCTTGAGCTGTATGTATTGTAAATGACTGCAGCACGTATGAATAACGAACCACCCAACATTTAAGAATGTAAAGTATGTGTGTACATTATTCTTGAAACAAAGAGAACGCACCCTTGGTAAGAGTGAGGGGGAGGGAGGGATACAGGAGGAGAGGGAAAACATTCTTGTTAAGTGTTCTAAGTAGATTTTCTGGATATTTGTGTTGTAGTAGTGTTCATTACGAAGTTGTTGATAATAATGATGGCACGTCATGATGTTTAAACTTAACCAACAGTTTCCCTTACCACTGCACCTATGGGATAATTTGGGTTGAATCAATTCATGGTGTTGTCATTCTGTTTCTTATTATTTGAAAAAGTTTTACTGTTCAAGTTTTTCATAACATACTGTATTGTATTGTGTTGTATTGTACACCACTTTAAGTCACAGTAGATTTCTCTGTGTGAAATTCGGGCTGCTCTTTCCGGGGAGAGTGTGTTGCTACAAGAACAGCGCCTCCCATTTAAAAAAAAAATCCTGTCTGCATGTGTATTTGTTTCCCTATCACAGTAGCTTTTTTCTACAGAATTTTGCCAGGGACAACTCTCTTATTGCTGTGGGTTCTTTTATGTGCACTGAGTATATGTTGCACATGGGACTTCCGTTTATCATTTCATGTGTAAGACAAGCACCCAGACCACTCAAGGTCTAGAGGATGGGGGAAATGTTTGGGCACAAACGGGGATCAAACCTGCATTTCTCGCATTATAGGCAGGTGTGTTACTTCTAAACCACTGATCCACATTGTCCTATCAGTTAATCAGATCACAAATCATCCTGGTAAAGCTCTACTTCAAAAATGATACTTTTTTTTTCTCAAAATTTATGACTGAAGCTTCACAGCATGATCATATCAGGCTACATCAAATAGCTTTCATTCAAAAATGTTCTTTTCGCAAATGAACTCATCACACGCACAATCATTTAATCTCACTCTCTCCATCTGTATAGACAAACAGACAGATAAACATATAGATAGATAGATAGGCAGACAAATAACAAAAACAAAAACTGAAACAAGATCTCTTTCACTCCTCTGACTGCAAACTCTAGTCAAGAAAATGGAACTCCGTCTTTATTCTTTATCAATATAACATTTCTCAGTCAAGTGAAAAGTTGTGGTTATTTATTACAGTCATTTACAATTATCACAAATCATTTGTCATTATCATTTTACAAAACTGTTAGCAACAATCAGTTCATACAAACATCATTCACATCACAATCATCTCACTCAAATCTATGCAAGAAAGACCTCGTACAATTATCCCTTGTAACTATCACTCACAATCATCCAACTCAATTTTGCAGTCATCTCACTCAATTACAACCCTACTCGCTCAATAACAACTCACAATAACCTCAATCAATCGTCATTCACAATCATCTCATTCAACTACCACGCACAATCATCTCACAATCATCTCATTCAACTACCACGCACAATCATCTCACAATCATCTCATTCAACTACCACGCAGCACAATCATCTCAATGATCATTCATATTTGTGGCCAAGGCCCAAAGTTTTGTCAATTATCGATGCAAGTTAAGGGCAAATGCCGACATTAAGATGATGCTATGCTCCAAAATGTTATGTTGAGATTGTCTTCATGATCACAACAACTTTAGCATAAAAACCTGTACTCTGCTTTATAGGAGATAAAAAATCCTCTGAAGTTGAAGTATGGCTGGCTGTATGGTACTAGTAGGATCTATAGGTGAGTGCTGGATATTTTCATGTACATGTAGCAAACTCAGTGATACTGACGAAATGAATTAGAGGACCTTTTGTGTGCACATTTGCTCCTGCATGCGTGCATACATAAGCAGGATAAAGGCACTGGCAAGTCTGCACTTGATTTGATTAGGGAGACTAGTTTTAAACTATATCCAACTTTAACCTTAATCCACTAGATGTCACTCCAAGTGAAGTATGTTTGTCATAAATATATGATACAACTGTGCACCCCCATCAAAAAAAAAATCCATCAAACAAAAAACAGTAAAAACAAAAAGAGGGTAAATCAAACCCCAAAACTGATCCCCCAAGATCATCAATCACAAAGCAAAGAAGCAATCACCCCACTCAAAATACCGGTGTTTCATATGGATCCAAACATTTAGAGTTTTGAGGATCCCTCTCCACATTTTTCAACTTTCAGTTTCCGTTTCTTTGCAGACTTAAAACTTTTTTTTTTAAACCAGTACTTGGTTTAACTTTATTCCATTGAATCAGCAGTTTCATGACAATTCACATGAACCACATTCAATAGAGAGGCTACTTTCCTTGCTATTAATAGGAAAAGTAGGCCTAAATGGAAACATGACAACCCCCCCCCAAAAAACCAAAACCACAAAAACAACAACAAAAAAAACATGTCAAAACAAATGGAATGTATAATACAGAATATCAATATCATGCTTCCCAACAGTGTGGCCACCATTTTGATCACTTTAAAGCTGAAAACAGATCACATCCTGTCTGTTTCACTTTTATCGGACTACCCTTTTGCTGAGCCCATTCAACCTTTATACTGAAGGCTGTCTGTTCTGATTTTAGTATTAAAGTTTTAGTGTTTCTAGATCAGGATCAGCCATGACAGTATACACACTTTTGCAACTTCTGAAAACAAACGAAGAAAGTAACCAAGAAACTCTGGTAAAAATTATTGAAGTATGAGCTAAAAACTCACGAGTCACATGAAAGAAGCCTGTTAATAAGTCCTTTCCCCAGATATATGTCAAAATCTTTGATCAGCTGCTGTGTTAGACTGCTAACAACAGCCATGAAATGGGAGAGGTATTAGACAGAAACTTCAGAGTAAAGTGTGGTGAATTCTTGGTTCAGAGGTGTTATGCACTTCAGTTCGTTCTCTCTTTCATTGGCAAGGGATAACACGTCAAATTTACACTATCGCACAATATTTGTTTTTGGCTATCAATTAGGAAGACTGAAACAGGTAACATGATCAATGAAAATGTTATCAGATGCTCTGACAAAACTGTGCTGCGTGTGTGTGTGTGTGTGTGTGTGTGTGTGTGTGCATGCGTGCAAGTGCATGTGTGTTTGTGTCTGTGAGACGGTGTGTACTTATGGATGGTTGTTGTTTCTTTCTAGGCATGGAAATATTCACTGCAGTACAAAAATGGGAACTCTAAAGCACATCACTTCTAAAACTTTCACAATGCTGCCCTTTTTTGGTTTTCATTGAGCAGGGTTAAACACTCTCCTGAAAGTTCGTTTGATCTTATTTGATCATAATTCCCTTTTGCTGCCTCATCCTGTGTCAAACAAGTATGTTTTTATCTACATCTTTCCCTTGATCTCATCATACAGAGACATACCAAGGATCATTACCACACCAATATCCAGAGCCAACCATCCACAGGAAACTTGCAGTGTTAGGCCACCATCAGGCCACTAACCAGAACAGGCCCTGCACTGGTGCTAGGTTACCCTATGATGTTCAGTGGTGCCTGTTCTGATCCTACAGGACACATCCTTTCAAGCCCTCTACTGTCAATCATAACACCATGGTTGTAAAATCAGACTGGGCGAGTGAGATCCAGTCCAGTTTACAGCCCTGCTGACCACAAAGTGACATGGCCACTGTGGAGTGCTGAGATAACCAGAACAACATGTTGTAAAATCAGATCGAGTCAGATGCCCTGTGTGGAGTACTGCTGCCACCTTCCTCCAACAACAGTCTGCTTGAAATTATCCCAAGATTCTGAAGGCTCTTGATAAGCACATACCACAGTGGAGAAAAATAAACAACTGTGACTGAGGTCACCATGAGACCAGGGTACCAACAGCTCTAAACAGACTAGCTGGTGAAGACAAAGATGATGATGACTCTGTGTGTGTGTGTGGCACGTACATGTGTACATGCAGACCTATGTGCGTGGGTTGGAGACTTCTCCCTCAAATCTTTCAACAGTCAGGAGAATGTATTGAAATTTTCAAGCAGTGTATCATAAGCAAGTTGAACCTGGTGGAGCCCCTCTCTCTCTCTTCAGAAACAAGATGTATACTGAGTATGTCTGTGCCATCCATCCTACCACAACTACCAGCTAGCAGAGACTCAAACCTGCATCTTCAGTTACCATCAGATCAAAGTATGATGCTCTAACCACTAGGCTGTCCTGCATGCCCCCTTGCGTTGGAGAGAGAAAAAGAAAAGAGACAGAAAGATTCATAAAGACGAAAAAACCTATTATGTCTTGTGCATGCAAGCATATCTCTCTCTCTCTCTCTCTATATATATATCTATATCTTTGTGTATGTCAGAGTGTAGATGACTGTATTTTTGTTTGTAAGCATAAGGGTCTGTATGAACTTCATAATGAACTTATGAACATATTTACAACTGCTAAAAATCTGAAACATCAATAACTATTCCCATCCATCCATGAACACAACTGAACAAATTCTTTTCAAAAACAATGAACTCAACTGAACTGATTCTGTTCAGAAAATACTGCTTGAACGCTGAAATAAATGCATGTTATCAGACAGCTTTTCTTGATGATTATAAACAAAACCTGTTCCTATACAAACAATAATTTTGATTGCAATCACAGGCACTGATATGCTATCTTCTCATGGTCCACAAATTCAGCGCACACTTAACTCCCTATCAAGACAAGGGATACATGAACCGACCCCGACTATCTCTCTTTTTGGACAGTTTTTCAGACGGACTGCGTGAAACCCGACTAGCAACAGACTTGACACCAGGCTTGGTAGGACTAGAGCTATCGTCTGTGGATCTACTGTGTGGCACTGCATTGTATTTTTTCAAATAAGGTTCTTTGAACGTGTGAAAGCTCCGGGTAGACCCTCGCCCTGAGTCTCTCCTGGGAGGTCGGGATCTTCCCCAAGGTGGGGATCCGAATCCTGGGGGTGGGGGCATTGCCCAAGGTGGGGGAACAGGTCCAGAGGAATGGTAATGGTGAAGCCCCCACCAAGAGGGGTGTGGAGGTATGAAATGGACAGGGTCATCAGGTGGGGCAAAAGAAGAACGTGGAGGTGGGATAACTGTGGTGATAGAGTCCTCCGAGTCTGAATCTTGTGAATCCGAGTGTTGGGAGTCCACATCTTTCTTCTTCTCTTTCTCCCTTCTGTTCTCCTTGTGAACAGTACGCCTGATCTGTACTTGGATTTCAGGTCTTTTCTTTGTGGGAGATCTGGTTTTGGTCCGTGACGTTGTGTGGTGACTGTGACCCCCCGCATGTTTGGATGCAGCACCCCAACCTCGTAGTCTGTTGGACTTCAGCACTTTTTCCATTGTTGTACTGGATCTGAAAACAAAATGTTGCCGATGTAGGAAAGCTGAATGAATGGTGAGGGAAAATATCAAACAGAAACAAATCTGATGAATGAAATAACCATACCTTAAATGAACATCCACAGAAAACACAAAAATAAAGGTTATGAAAAACAATGACAGACAAAACAGATACCAGCAGTGTCCTTTGACAGTTTTAAGCCAGTGTTTTTTTTGGGAAAAGAAAGGACAAGAAAAAAAAAAAGAAGGAAAAAAGTGATAACAAACTGACAGGTAAAATAAAACATATTACAATGCTTAACAATAATTCAATCTTTGTAATTCTAATGTTCCTAAGGAATTGGCATTTATCAAGATACAAGAATCAGCACATTAGAAGTACTTAAAAGCAGAAATAAAATTTTCTTTAAAAATTTACATGTATATTTCTTTAAAAATATCATCTTTGAAACTGACAAAGAAAAGAGGAAAACAGTAAGATACTATTTAAGGTAGGATCATAAAACCCCCCCCTGTGAAAAACAGATTCCTGTAACATTTCAAGTATGCTCTCTGTGCAATACGGTTTCAAACTCTAATCTAAACCTCCTTGTCATTCACCATTCTGGCATATGGAATAGGAATTCTACTTGCAAAATATTACTTAAATGAAAATATACTCAGAGAGAGAGAGAGAGAGAGAGAGAGAGAGAGAGTGAGAGGCACACACAGTGACACACACACACCACAGAATACCCTACTCACTTGAACTTTTTTTCAGGGCTGAGCTCATCATCATCACCTCCACCATCGGACGAAGAGAGAATTTCAATGATGCTGACATCCTTCTCCGGAATGTTCTCCAAAATTTCCACATCAGCGTCATCAACAGCTTTTTTCCCCACCTCAACGGAAGATGAAGGCACATCCCTCTCAGGTGAGCCATACTTGGGATTGTCCTTGCTGGTTGTCGTTGGCTCTGTGGGTTCTCTGTTCTGTGTGATACCAGACAGGCAGTTCTTCATGATGACCGCGCTCTTCAGACGAACGCTGCCGGACAGTTTCAGGCGCAGTTCTTCCCTCTGTCGCTCCTTCTTCTCCTGCTCCTTGGCCTGGGCAGACACACAGAATCTCTCTTTAGTGGTGGGAAATGATTTCTGAAGGGTGGCGTCGGTGATGGGATGTTATCAAAGACACCTGGCATGTCATCATATCTCTGGAGTGAGCTAACCAATTATGAATTTTTTTCACTTGGAGTTAAAACACACACACGAACTTGAATGTGATAAGCATGATACGCTCTTTGATACAGAATATTCATAAATTTGCATAAAGCATACAGCTTGAGAGAGAGAGAGAGAGAGAGAGAGAGAGAGAAGTGGGGAGAAATGGGGTCCTATGGGCTGTTCGATGGGATCAAAGCACACTGTGCCTATGGGGGTTCAGGATTCAATACACCCAGAGACTATTGATTTGCTGTACATTAAAAAAAACCGGATTGAGTGCAGAAAAAGACAACCATGGAACCAGAAGAAGACTTTCTTGAATATCTTTTGAGTAAAAGGTAATTTCAAGCCCCCCTAAAACTCTCTAACTGACATATAGCTATGAAGGTAAGTCAAGGTGGCAACTACTGAACTTTATTCTACACAAGATAGCAACAAACCATCCAACCATCACATGTGACAGTTTGTAGAATGTTGTTGCTTCACCTGTTCTCATAGCTTTTTTTGCACTGTTGTCCATATCTGATGATATCACTTTATTATAGAAGTTTAAAAAAAGTAATTCCCCCCCATCTTTAATTTCACACTTTTATTTAAACGTAACTAACTATTGTCTCAGATCATATTGACAGCTGATGAGAGTGACCAAGTGACTGTTGGCAACTATTGGTATTTTTTCTTGTATCTAAATGGATGGTTTGAGTGCGTGGGTGAGAGTTTTTATGATATTACGATTTTGATCAGTACTCGACAGTTTTTGGCTCTCCATGGGAAAGGTCAGTGACAAGACTACAGCAAGAATGAACCTGGGTACCATGAAAACTGTTCGATGATAAAATATGCTCTCTCTCTCTCTCTCTCTCTCACACACACACACACACACACACACACAAGCACAGTGTTTAAGGGATCTTTTTCATGTCCTTGTTCTAGGTGGTTAAGATTCATGATGGAGCTAATACTTGAAAAACAAGATCAGTCTCAGATGGAAAGTATATTCCTGATATTTTATATTGGCAAGAGTCAGGTAAGGCTTTCTTCAAATTTCTTGTGGGAAAAAAAGTTTGGTCGATAAAGGAAACTTCTCAAAATATGTGGCTGCTGACCTGATTGCATACTGCGATTTACATCTGATTTTGTGAAGAGAGGCCGTTTAGTTATGGCAGAAATGTCCTTCATGACTTATTATGAATATTGTGCGTTGCTTGTGGATATTGCTGGTGTTACTGGACAGTTTGTCCTGTTCTTGTGATCGCAAGTGGATGTTGTTCGTCATGCTCCGCTGTTGAAATCTTCTTCATCATTCTGTGGATGTTGACTCTTCGTTTTGCTTGTTTTGTGCTGTTCCTGTTCTTCTGTTTCTTTACTCTGTGTGTGTTTTCTTCAGGAATGAGATTTTTGCCTTCGATTATTTCTTTTTCCTTTTTTGTTTTTGGGAGGGAGAAAGGGGATTGTTAATTGTGCACAATTATTCATGACATTATTCTGTGTACATGGTTTTTATATCATCTGTATCTAGTTTATCAAGGTTTTCTGTGTTAAATGTATTTCAAAGCAATTGTTTTGGGCTGTTTTTTTGTTTGGTTGGTTGGTGTGGGTTTTTTAGTATTGTATAACTATTTATCTTGAAAGTATTGTCTTGTGTGAGAAACTTCATTCCCAGAGAGTCCTCAACTTTATACATTTTCATTTTATCTTGTGTATGCTTTTCCATATTGAACTTACATGCTGTTCTCTCCCTCCCTCTTTCTCTCTCTCTCTCTCTTTCTCTCTCTCTCTCTCTCACACACACACACACACACTCATTTTGAAGAATGTAATACACAAATAGAAAACACTGAAGTAATTTTGTTTATGGATGGATGCACACAAACATGTGCACACACACACACACACACACACACACACAGAGCATCCATGCACACAAACACACACACACATACACACACACACACACACACATAAACACACAGAGCAAGTTTTCATTATATTCCAGCAGGCACTTTGTTAAAAAGCCAAGGCAGAAAGTGTCGACTATGAAAGATAGTGAGACTCCCATTTCTCCTACTTGGCACATTTTGTTGTTTAAAGCGAGAACTACTGGTGCTGTTAAATAGATACAGAAGCAAAGGAAATTCTGATTCACTGCTGACAATACTTGTTTTCTGAAGGCCGAACAGTGGACTAGATTATGCTTTTTCCCCCCTCCTTTTTAAAAAAAAGAAGAAGATAAAGTACATTTGGTAAAATGCCAAAATAAACAGCTAGCAAACTAAACCTGCCAGATGTAAATTTCAATAGTATTCCTATCATATTTTGTACACCTGTTACACTTATTTGAACAGAATGTAAGCAAAGCTTTGGGCAGGTGCAGTAGATCAGAATAACTTTCAGGGAATCAACAGCTTTAGAGAAGAGAGAGAGTGCTCAATTATGCGTGCTCGTCACTATAGCAGGCTGAAAACAAAGATTCCCATGTCAATAAACTCCTTAGCCTACATATGTGATTTTTATCATACCATTTTTGCTCAAAGGGAAAACTGAAAATTCTACTGTAGGCGCTTTTCAGAGTAGAATGATATTGCAGTTGTCATTTTTTTTTTCTTACAAGCAATTCAGAGATAGTATTTGAGACTGAAAATACCTTAGGAATATTTTAAGACTAGAGAATTATTATGACTCACAAAAGAAATAGTCTTCTGTGTAAAGTGTAGTGACCTTTTTCCTTATTTTTATTGAAACCAGTTTGATCAGTGAAGTAACATAGTTTCCAGATTTTCATGGCATTCTCATGTACAACCATTGATCAGAACAGTGTTGTTTTCACTCGCTGTCTCTGACAAGGGTGTGTGTGTGTGTGTTATGCAAAACTGTTGTGTAAGTGAAAGGGTATATATACCAGGTCCAGGAGTGTAGCTGTTAATTTTTTAATTGGTTGAAGACTTCAAACAACCCCCTCCTCCCCCAAAAAACAACCAAAAACTTATCTTTTTTGTTGTGGGTTTTTTTTGGAGGGGGGGGGGGGGGGTTGTCCATTTAGTCGTAAAATTCCTACAGAGTTAAGAGGTGGGTGCACTTTTTTTCTGTATGCATGATTGTTTGTTTTGTTTTACTGCATTTTTTTTTAAGGGTTCAGACTTATTTTCTAGTGATAAATGAAAGAAAAAACTGGCACCAGGATAGGAGTATACATGAAGTTTATTAGCATACTGTATCATTATGATGTCCCTTTTTTCCAACCAACTTTCACATTTTCAAAGTAATGAAGTCTTTGATTCAGATAGCGTAGCGTTTGGGTTTCCGCTCTTTATCTTATTTTATTTTTTATTTGTCTTTGATATTTTCTTGGACTAGTCCTTCAGATGAGACTATATTAATTAACCAAGGTCTCGTGTGCAAACACATGCACATTTTGTGCACACGTTAAAAACTCCACCCGCTTTTTGTAGAAGAGTAGGCCAGCTAAGGCCGGTGGTATGGATGACATGCCCAGCATGCACCCTGTGACCTGGAGAGGGATGGGCTTCGCTAAGTTCAGCTTGCTCAAAAGACACTGCCTGAAAAATTCCGTGCAGTGCCCTGACGACTCTTTTTAAGGAGTTACGGGTGAAGCCAGTTCTAGTTTCTTTGACATAGTATAGTATAGGCTTTAGTATGAGCTCACCATCAGCTAGGTTCTCAGCAGCATTTAAAAGACAGGCTCAGACATGTTTTTACCAAAAAATAGTTTCTTCATTTTCTTGGATCTTTTATTATGAGATTTGTCTGTGTGTGTGTCATACTCTCTGTGCTGCTGTAGTTTTTGTACCTGAAGAGTTGTTCTACCTATGGACTATTCCAGGTATGTGATAATACCACATCCTCTTCAGCCTTGTCAACACACAAGATGCCCCCTCACTCATCCTTTTTGTAAAATTATCATGACGAAAAATAAATAGATTTTGACTTGATTTTTTGTGTAATCTTCTCTGGTATTGTTTGAGGATTATTTTTGCCAGATTCTTAAAAACTTATTGTAAGCTTTTAATGGAAAACCATTTATTATGGGTTTTTCCCCACTTTCTCTCACTTAAAGATTGTAAACTTATTAATTATCATCAGCTTATCCCTCCTCATCCCCTCCCTGGAAAAAAAATCTGACAAGTGTCAAGTCCACAATTTTCTTTTTTTCAAGTACAAGATCAGCACTAATCCATCAACAAATTGCTATATTAGTAAAACTTTCAATGGGTTTATGATTACATACACACAGAGTGAGAAGCATGTTTCACACAGCTTGCATGCATTGTTCTTTCTTCTTGCTTTAGAGTGCATGAGAAAAAAGGGGGAGAGGGTAACTGAGCTGTGTCTGTTTCACTGCCATCAGTAATATAGACCACTACCCATTTTGATTTTAACATTTGTATTGTGAAGTTTTTGTTTTTTAAAATCAAATAGACACAAATGCCTTTTGTCTTTTAAAAAACACATGAATTTTGTTCAGAAATGCAACTACACATTCAACAGCTCCCCAGTTGAGATACCTTTTTCAGCTTTGCTTTCAGCCCCTGTGGTGCAGCCCACAGCAGCCTGGTCTATAAAGACAACTGCTGGAATGTATTTTTCATTCTTTTTACTTTTGAATATCAAGGTTCATGGTTCAAATCAACAGTAAGCTTTGCTACAGGGAGCAAGCGATTTAATTTTCATTTGTCCTCTTCTGTTACAGTTTCTGATTTGCGTCTCTGTTCTGAAGGTTCCTTTGCTTAACAGCTGATTCTGTTTTTGTGTTTTACTGAATGATTCACCACATGATGTAATCGTTTCTTAACTAGGCATAGATGTATATGTGTATCCATTTTAGTGTGTATACTGGTCAAACATACCTACATTGAATAAACTTTGTTGCATTTTCAATCGTGTTTGAGTTTCTTTTCTTTTTTTTGTTGTAAACAAAACTGTCTCAGAGATTAACAAACATTGTATGGACACTATTATGCAGATTTTTATGCAAGCACACTGGCATATGTGCATAAAAGAACTCTTGACAATGTTACACATACACACACACTGCACAGCACACAAATCCTACATCACTCAGTCAAGAGTGCTAAATTTAGTGCACCCCTTCCTTTTACCTATACTAGTCCAAGTGTGGTCAGTTCCTGCTATAATTAGCACCAGTTGGGCTGGGATGGGATAGGATGGATAGCAGCTGAGAGTAGCTGAAAGTGGGGGAATCTGACAGCTGTGACTGTGCTCGGTGAAAATAGAAGTCTGTTGACAATATCGTCACTCTTGGAGACACACACACACACACACCCTGTCTGTGTCTGGGGAAGATAGGAGTCTATGCCTGACAAAATTATTCAACTCAAAATTTTTAACTGACTTGTGCAATATTTCCAGGTTACTGACTTGATTGCACAACTTTTCAAGGCACTAACAACATATATAAAATTAGATATATCTCAAAATATTGTCCATTCATAGTGTCCTTGTGAGAGAGAACAAAGGAGAACCACATATAAATGCCCAGAACATTTCTTGGATGACTTACATTTAATGACAAAAAATGTATAAAGAGCACACACATCTGATCTTACAAGTCATGTTAAATCATGCAGAAGTAATCGGTAGAAAAACTATGAAAAACATACATGCACATCTACAAGAAAAATAAAAAAAATCACAATGTAAATATCATTCACATGTTAACAAGGCATTTTTTTGTTTTTCAATAAAGGTTTCCTACTGAGCAAATCCTTGTAAACTGGTGTAGTACAATAAACAAACAAGAGCTTGTTTTATAAATTTTTTTTTAAATTGCACCCGATAACTGACAATAAGTATAAAAATGATACAGTTATAAAACCAATCACTGCAATTCTGAACCAGAGAGAAGCAGCTGTCTGTATTGTTTGAGCCCTTCAACCTACGTGCTGAATGCATTGGTTTAAGGCTTTTAATCTGCACAGAATGGGATTTTTTGTCTTTTAATCAAGTTGGAAAATCCATTGGTTTTTGCATTATTTGCGAATGTATATGTGAGTGTATGAATAGAGTTGATTTTTTACACCAACAAAGTGAAACATTATCTACATATGCATCAGTAGAGGTCTGCAAATCCCTGTTTCTGTTGAATCATAAGAATCATTATGTGATCAAAGACATATCAGCTTTTGATGAGGATGATAAGGTGATCAATAATAGAGCAGCTTACACATGGTAACAAAACTATTCACCAATAAAGCACACTAAGTACTGCATATCATAAGCTCTTATGAAAAAAACCAAAACAAAAAAAAGGATTCCCGAACACCCGAGTATTTTTTTTAAAAATCTGTTTATGACAAAAACGACATATGAATGAGATGAGCACTAAGCAAAGAAAACAGATATTTTCAATGAGCTTACATCACTTACACTATCTGAAAGAGTTCAATATTGTTTTTGCCTATGCGTGTAAAAAAGTCAGTTTGACTGAAAATGCGCTTGACCAAAGTTTTTTGATCTTTGGGTCTTAGCTCGTCCTTACATATTCAAATTCTTTCTTTCCCCAAAAGAAATATGTCTTCCCCCCCCCCCCATGCCTTAGAAAGAAAACGTCAATTTTTTAAAATAAGAACTTGATAAGCTTCACTTCTTCAAACTACATCCATCTTCCTTTGCGAAAAAGCATAAGAAAGAAAAGAAAACATTTACAAATTTGTTTGGAAATTTAGTCATGTTCTGCTTTTGTTTCATTCCAAAAGAGAAAATACTTAAACCTGTAACAAGTCCCTTACATTAAAGAAAAATGTATGCAAGGAAAGGAAACATCCCAAACTTCCCTCAAGTCAAAGTAAATGAAAAAGTGATGATGCAAAATGTGATCTTCCACACTTAACAGATACTATTATGTTTGAAGATTTGTGGAGATCTTTTTATGCACAGCAGAAACAGCATTCATTCGTTCATCCTCACCCTCCAAGTTCAACACAAAGCTTCACCCTTGGGCACTGGCTTTTTAGAATCAAACCACAGGCTTTGTAGATCTACATGAGAAAGGTTGAATGAACTACTTAGCTCCTGTGCACATCTGCTCAAGGCACAAGGACTGTCCAATTGTAAGTGATAGGATAACAGTAATACTGCGCCAAGCCATGTTGATCACCATGTGACCTATAGGACTTGTGATGCAACTGACAGCTGGTGAGATTGATGGCTAAACTGCTGGAAATTGTTTTTTTCCTGATATCATAGATAATTTGGCAGTCAGATGGACTTCCGCTTGACTTTATCAGCAATTTACAACAAAACAAAACAATCCAATCCTGAAAAATAAAACCAAAAAGAAACTTCAAAATCCATGTACAGAACGATAAGACACGATTCCTTGGGTCGTCACATAACAAAATTTAAAAGCCCACCTCAGACACAGAAACCTACTGATTCAAAATATATCTTCTCTTTGAGCTTTTACCGTGAAGGAACAAATAATAAGAAAAGTTTGCATTGCAGAGTGTGAAGGAAATAAACATTTAACAATTAGAAAATGATACTTCAGACTTTCTATATTTTTTAAATGGCAATCATATAAAAAAAAAATCACCTTTCCTCCCCTAGGTAATCAAAGAATCTCAAAGGTTTTAAGATGCTACAATAAATTTCTCTAAAGATTATGTAACTACTAACATCAGGTCATATCAAATTTCAATAAGTATTCTTTGATTTCAATAAATTTAGGGAAATAATGTACAAAAAAGAATGACTACAAAAAGGACAGAAAATGGGAATAAGAGATATGCCAAGAAGATTTCATGATTTAGAATCCCATAACGCTTGCTCACTCTTATCCTTACTCTTCCCACAGTTACTTTTGCCCAACAATATAACAACAATCATAACTTACTGGACAATGCTGCCAATTAGGACAACAAAATATAACATCAATAAACATTTTAATGGGAAAATTTATTGAGAAAAAAAGCCAAAACACAAAAACAATTATCAAAAATTGGCATGTATGTACAGCTAAAATATTCCTGGGCATAACTATTAAAAACAGCTATAACAAGTTGAAATATATACATCAAAGGAAAAAAATGCTTTCCTAGTCACATACATAAGTGATGTATGTTAAAAGTTACCTATAGCTTAAACTAACTTTTTGTAACTCTGTGGATACTTATTTGACACAATTACTTTATATTAATACCAGGTATTCACACTTAGTAATTTCAAAACATATCAACTGTGACTCTAAGTGCGTCTTTTTCAGTATTACCCATGCAGATGCACGTTTTTAGACTTGACACAGCCAACACACACTGGCTGCTGGAGCTTATAGTAAACTGTTGTTCCAAAATAAATAAACCATTTTTTAAAAAGAGGATAACAACAATGAAAGTCAACAGACTATGACAGTTCTACATGCTTTGAAACTCCAATGTGTTAGTCTCTTAGTCAAAAGCTACACATTTTTCTAAAAAAAAAAAAGGAAAAAAAGATAGCAGACAAGCAAAATGCTGCTCATGGTTTTCAACACATTTTTCTGACGACCAAGTCTGGAAGAAGTTGTTTTCTGTTCAACTACGTCTAACACCTAATTTACATAAGCTCCAATTTGACCAAACATTTAAAAGACAATCACAGCATTGCATCTGAATAACACCCTGAGCAAAACTTAACTGACAAAGACTGACGTGTCTTCAGTGAACCGATGCCACAGTTCGTTAGATGACAGCCAAATATGACAGCACATTCAGAATATGTGAAATTACAGAGCCATTAGAAGGAAATCAGTAAAAAAAATCATATCAGACTGACTCCACAAACAATTTGTACAAAGGGGATACACGAACGAAGGGTATAAAGTTACTTCAATTTACAAGTCATTAAACAATAAAAAAAATTCGGGAATAACAGAATATGTATACTGTACAAAATACTTGTTCTGGTTTGTCAGAAAGGTAGATATTTCATATAACACAAAATACAATAAAACGGAAATGATTCATTTGCCTGTGTGTGTTTGTGTGTGCATGCGTGTATGTCCATGTGCACATGTCTGAGTGTGTATGTACACTCATGTGCATGCACTTTTCCCAAATATAAAACACAGACAAAAAATAAGACATAGTGGAACTCTTCAGAGACTAACAAAAAATGTTTGTTGTAAAATAAAAAGTACTTTTCTGACACAAAGAGCGAACACACAAGTCCTAACAACACATACTGCTTCATACACAATTCTTGCTGACAACAGAATCACTTCATGTCTTGATGGAAGATACATGTTGATAACAGTGGGTGAATTTAAAAGGAAGAGAATCACAAGCTTTCAAATTTCCACAGGTGGGCAAAAACAGTTGCACACACAAAATCTCACAACTGATGAATCTCCGAGCTCTAGCCGAGGAACAAGGTAAAAAAAAAGTCAACAGACAGACATGACTGGTTATACATTCACCAAACTTAGCAGAGATGATCAATCATGTATGACTGGCATGATTTATGATAACTAACATTATAAAAAGAAGTTCAGATATAGTCCAATGATTTCATTGCTGTCGGTTTTCTTCCCTTGTATCTAGAGTTTGTGCATCATGATTTTAATCATATTTCTGTTGTGAAATCTTCTTTTTTTTAAAAGAAAAAAGTCACGAAAGGAGGACAGTCACAGGCTAGAAAAGCTGATTCCACAATCTTCATGAAAAAAAATATATAACAGGAAAAAGTATATTTTAAAAAATCAACGATAATTTTAAACCCACAACAGCAGTTCATACATGATAATAGGAAACACTTGGACAACACAAGATGTGTATACACTAGTATGCACACACAAGTACACACAGTGTACCAATCATTACACAGGAGCACGCATGCATATAAGTAGACAGTAGTATGTATGCAGTTTAACAATGGGGTGGAGTAGGCATTGTACTATTGCTGGACGTCTGTGCCCTGGGAGACAACAGACCATCCCCTGCTGGCTGGTGACAGACACTCTCACTAAGCCTTGGCTCCAGGCAGGTTGCCCAACACCTGTGAACAGACATGGAGGGAAAAAATCAAAATGATGAAGTTCATGATGGAACTGCTGTGTACATCCCGAAAGCCAAGCTGTTGGCAAAGTTTTGACAGAGTGC
>JAUZNI010221983.1:0-24179 GCA_034780235.1 Concholepas concholepas | reverse complement strand
ACACAGGGCCTCAGTTTATAGTCTCATCCGAAGGACTTTGACATTCAGTTTGATTTTCTCGTCAAACTGGGAAGAAAGGGCGAGGCTGGAATTGAACCCAGAACCTCATGGCTTACTTGTTTGGCAGGTGAACATCTTAACCATCCTGCCACCTTCCTTCCTTGTTTGTGTTTTCCATTTTCTCTTGCTCCATCTTCCTCAGTCCCCTTCCCATCCCACACCTCTCTCTTTCTGTGTGTTTTGCTGTCAGACTGTTTTTTGGTGTGTTTTTTTCCTTGAATGTTCTTAGGTCAAAGGGATTTGTTTTGACATAGCATTATCCTGTATATACTACTTATACTCTCATATATTAACACAACACTATATGAATAGGGAAATATCATGTTTCATATTCGGGATGTAGGAAGGTTTTCAAAGAACATTAATTATGAAAGTGTGTTAGAAAGCAATTTCTCTCTGTGTATCTTTACAAAACATTCAGATCATATTTTGAAAATTAGATGTGTTTATGCAGTCACACCAACGTCCTTTTAGCATCGAAATATTTTGAGAAAAAAAATCTTAGTGCCACCTCCTTCTTATTTGATTGAATTAGTGTGGGGTTTTTTCATTGCTAGTTAAGAAAAAAAAGACTCTTTAAGTTTATTTTAGAGATTTTACTATGAAAATAGTTGAATGATGCTTCCTCTGAGAGTTTCGAAAGTCAAGATCATCTCACATATGTTGCAATATCATGAAGATTAACTCTTTCAAAACTTTGAATTTCTATAACATACCTGATGCTTATCTATGCTGGTTACTAAGGCACGCTGTCTGGAATGTCTGCTTTGAACATTCTTAGCGCACAAGTCAGAGGGTACATGGAAAACTAAAGGGTACAACTGTATTCTGGAATCACCTAAGAGGGCAATTGTACCATTAGACTGGCTGTGAAAGACATTGCTTCAGTAGTGTTTTTAGAGAATGAATGGCTTGTATCTTCACTTGCTCACTTGCCCAACAGAGAAGACATCTGTTGTGGCCACGTGTCAGTTTGTATGTGGCCTACTGACATTGCACTGATTCCGCTGTGAATATCTACTGTGCAGACATCTTTGTCCATTCCATTTCTACAATCTAGAAGTATCTGGGATATAAAGAGTCAATATTTATGAATTTTCTGATATATGAGAATATAGCACCTACATTTTGTAAAATTTGGAAATATTGATTTAAAAAAAAAAAAATCAGTAAATCATTCAATGATTGAGAGAATGTTGTCACCTTTTCTGTTAGCTGGCTCATTTCCTCTTCTTCTTCTTCTTCTTTTCGTTCCTCGGCTAGAGCTCCGAGGTTCACCAATGGTGCGATTTTGCGTATGCGACCGTTTTTCTCCCACCATTTAGGTAGCCACATTCCGACTTCGGGGATGCTCATTTCCTCTTATATCAAACCTCTGAATTTCACATTTGCTTGAGCTTGCATTAAAAAAAAAAAAGTCTTGTAACCTATACATATGGCCAGTATAGAGTGCATTTAGATGGAAGCAATCGGCCAGTATAGAATTAGTTATAACAGTGAACTGTTTTGTATCCCATCAAATGACAGTTAATGGGTTGAGCACTAACAATGGCATGAGGTTTTTCTTGAAGCATGAACCATTTACACCCAACCCATCAAACTAGTATTTCAGTGTAGCAGTCTGGAAGCAGATCTTAAATCCCTTTGTTTCCTTTTCTTTCCTGCTGTCAGTGATGATTTATCTCCACTTTTTTTCTCCATTCTAGCTGCTCAGTAAGTGAGATTGCAATGGGAAGAGGATGTCCATTTTGTAATTTTTTTGTCTGTGAATGAATGGATGGATGAATGATTTATAATGTGCATGAAAACCTCCACATCCAAAGGCGTGATTCCAGCACTGTCTGCTTGGCCTATCTTATTGATTTCAAGTCACTTTTAAATATTTGCTATCATTCTTATTCTTTTTAAAATAATCTACTGTTGAAATTTTTAATGGAATAGTGGCATCTCAGTGTGTTTTAATCTCAGTACTATTATGCCAAAGGAATCCAATGGTGAAGGTAATACTTCATTTGAATGCACTATTTTGCATGGTGATAGAGGTAAAGATTAAAAGTGGATCAGTAACAAAGATACTTGTTATGGAAAGATAGATATGACCAACTTTTTTTTGTTTTGTTTGAGTTTATGTGGTGAAAGCCTTAACATAGCCGTTGGTTGAGCTGTGAGCAATGATAAAAAGTAGCAGGAGAGTAACAACGTGGGTGTTGTTGTCAGGTGACGGGGGTGATAAAGCACGCCAAACTGAACAAGTGCGTGGAGACAGGGTCAGACTCCAAACTGCATCTGGTGGCCTGTGACCCTGCATCTGCCCAGCAAAAGTGGACAGTCAACGAAGTTCAGCCCTGGAAAAACTCACCAGTGTGAACACAAGACTTGTTCATTCTTGTTTTGTATTCGTTTGATTTGTTTGCTATTTGGTTGGTGGGTTGTTTGGTTTGGGGTTTTTCCATTTCAATTTATTCGTTTGTATGGTTGTTTGTTGTTGTTTGTTTTTTAAAATATTGGTTCTTGTTTTGTCTTAATAGTTTTTGTTTTTTTGTGAGTGTGTGTATGTAAGTTTTAGTTGTTGTTTTGTTTCGTTTTTACATGAGGGGACTTGATTCTTACAGGTTAATAAGAATGGCTGGTTTGATATTTTCGTAAAATGAATTTAATCATGCTTGAACTGTTGTTTTTGATTTAACTGTTATGTGGGTGTTGAAACAGGTTATAATTTGTGACTGGGTTGATGTTAATTCCTCGATGACAGTTGAAAATATATTTGCTTGATATGCATACGTTTGTGGATGGTTACATGTTTTACATTTCACTCATTAAAAGAATCATAAAGTGTGGCTGAAGATACAATGAAAATCATTTTTTCAGCTTTATGCAATTTCTGTGTTTCTGTGGGTTAATTTTTACTATATGGATCAAAATATGGTGGTCGAATTTGATGTTAATTTCTCTGAAGCCTCAAAATAGATGGCTGGGTTAATATTTACTCATCAGACTAGCCAAAATATATGGCTGGGTTAATATTTACTCATCAAAATGGTCAAAATATATGGCTGGGTTAATATTTACTCATCAAAATGGTCAAAATATATGGCTCCCTTAATATCGTCTTGTCATAAAGGTAAAAATGTATAGCTGGATAAATCTTCATTTTGAAGAAGGCTGTGGCTAAAATATTTATTGGTTTTGGTTTGTAAATAATGAAAAAAAAACCCATTGCTTTTAATGTTGTTTTAGGGGATGGCGATTTGGATATGTGTGATTGTTCAGTACTATCATATCCTGCATAATATGCATTTGTGAATATTACATGAACTAATGTGCATGTGTGACTCTGTGTGTGTGTGTGTGTGTGTCTGTGTGTGCACACAAGATTACAATATAGGTACTTTTGAATGGTTTTGTGTGTACATTTAAGTGTGCTTTTCAGCTCTTTTTCATCAAGGTATGTGTTAATGGAATGTACATTTGTGACACAAATGTTATTGGATTACAGATAAGGGTTTTCCAGATGGCTCTTGTACTATAATATCAAACTTTCTGTGGCAAATCTGATTTGTATTTATCACTTACTGTATGCAGGGTCTTGCCCCATTTTGTTTTCATTTTTATCTTGTTCATATGAATTTTTATGGAGGATGTGTCTGTTGATTTGTTTTACGTGTCTCAACATGATCTAAGCAGAGATTTTGTGGCATCCATTTTGAGATGACCATATATGCAAAATTTGTTCTACTTTGATTTTTGTTGATTGGTGCCAGCATAATTTGAATTTCACTGAATACTATTTGTTAACTGTTTCAGACTTATTCAGTATGACAGCAACAGGAGAAAACCTTGTACTCCAGTTTATCAGACAGTTCATTCACATCATTATGGTCATTGTTACTCTGTAGATAGACACAACCAAATTCAAGTCAGTCTTATCTTGTAGACATTCAGACTGCCCTTCTTCTTCTAAAATGTATCTCAGTTGGAATTTAGTTAGAATCTGCCAAGAAGACTTACAATGTATTGCTTCAAACAGCCTGGTTTGGTGGATTTTTATTTTGCTCATTTTTCAGTAAACAAGTTGTTTAAAGAAAATAACATCTATTATCTTAGACTACAATCACCTCTATGTGTGTGTGTGTGTGCATGCGTGCATGCGTGTGAATAAAAGTATATCTTAATTACGCATAGTATTCTGTGACTCTCTACAGATCAAACTGACGTAGCTCAAATTTTCTGTATCCTTCAAAATATACACACAAAAGGATGAGAGCCACTTGCAAAAGAAAAAAAGAATTGCCTAGCAGAAAAAGAAAACAACCAACCTCAGGACTGGTTATCTTTCTTTTTGTGAAAGATTATTGTGTATATGATCGTTTTTGTCCACCATTAAGGTAATCGCATTCTGACTTCAGGGATGATGTCTAAACACGACACCAGTGTGCATATATTTTTTAGAAATGTTTTTTGTCATCCATTCTTACCAGCATGAATGGCCTGTTTTTCCAAAATTCAGAATGGGTTTTAACATGTGTGCAAGATGTTTTGCGCACATTTGCGCACGGGGTCTCAGTTTATAGTCTCATTGACAGGACTTTCAGGGTAGTGGAGTCAGTACTGGTGTTAAATCTTGGGGAAAAATCCCCTTGAATGGGCCTCTTGCTGGTGGCTTGATCTTATGTGAATGCAACGCTTTAACTACTAGGCTATCCCGTCGCCCTAGTTTTTTTTTTAAAGTGATTAATGCATCCAAGTGCCTGTGTGCATATCCTTTGTATACTGGTATAAACACAGGTAGGCCTACATCTGTATGTGAAAAAAACCAAAAGATAGCAAAAAAATCCACTTTAAAATGCAAAGAAATGACATGACAAAGATATTCAGTATGGTCCCTAATTTTTGTGTGCATAATACACATGGCCACATTGGCAAAAGAAAGATTTGTTCACTGTTGGCACCTTTTTGTTCCCCCATGAATGAGAAAGTATGCATGATTTAAATGGATACTACTTGCCCTCTGTATATTTCTGTCAGCAAAACCATTGAGATATTCCGGCAATTTTTCTAAGTTTTCTGCGAAGGATAGTAGTCACTATGGTTGTTGTTAGACAAGTTTTTTGCATTGGTAGGTAGGGTACGGTCCTGTGGATTATAGTTTTGCTTCTGGTCCTCTGTGTTTCTTGCTTTGCCTAAGCTGTCGTACTATTCTGACCAGTGCAGATAAATGGCAAGCCCTATTTCTTGTGCGCTTCTCTGAAGATGGAATATGGCTGCCTTATTGTGGCAAAATATATAGATATTGCCAGACGCCCAATTTGTTCATCTAATGTGTACCTACAGTCTCACATTGATTCCCAGACCTGTGTGATAGACAAATGCCTCTTCTTGGTAACCCACAGGGTATTTAGGCTGGGGAATGCTCTGTAACTTTTTGTGTGTGGTAAAATACCTGATGAATGTACTTTATTTTTTGGTCAAGGATTGTTTATAGAAGTGGCATTATGTTGTGTGTTTTTTTCCATTAACACTGAGTATTACAACATTTACAGATGCTTTATTGTAAACAGATTTATCGAAAACTGAAGTCATAGTAGAAGACTTTACTACATTCTAGTCAGGAACTATGACATTTGATTGTTATTTTAAATCCTATAGCCTTCAAATTATTGTTTAGTTTATTTGTTTACTCGATTTCACATTATACAGAATAAACTGGTGACACCATTAACATCATTTTCAAGCAGAAAACCCCCCAAGGATTAGCATACATAGACTGTGATTTTCATATCCCCAATACCCATGCATATGCAAGTGAGTGATTTGACTTCATGCCATAATGTAGATTGCATCATATATGAAGTGTCTGATTCAGTAATAAATCGGGTTGCAATTGTTGCTGTTTAAGAAAAGCAAGAAAATAAGAAAATATACACTTTTAATCCTCCAAACTCTACATTTTCTGATTACTCTACATGTGGGTTTTGTACATTTAGTATATTTCTTCGAAGCTTACTGAAAAGTACTGTAGATCAACAAAATATTCCATGAGGGTAGTAACTTGTTCCAGTCAGCTGGTGCTAAGAATATTCTGTTATTCTCTAGCATTTGTTTATGCTTTAATTTTTTTCCTCGATGTATGTATAAGAAAGATGATTATTTGGATGAATGCTTGCTGCAGCTAGCTGTTCCATGTTGTAGAGCATTATAGCATGACAGATTTTTCTACATAACAATTCAGGCTGCTCTCCCCGAGGAGAGCATGTTGTTATAGCACTAGGGTACTATCTTATTTTTATCCTTTTTTTTATGTTTGCCTGTAAATTTTCTCATCAACACGTTGAGTTTTATTGTAGATATTTGCCAGGGATAACAAAACCTACTTCTTGTTGTGCTATAAGACACACTGTTGAAATGTTAGTTTGTTAATGAATTGATCTAAATATTTTCTGAAAATGTTCTGCCTTACAGTGTAACCTGGGATAGAAATATGGTATTTTCTATATCAGCATTATTAGTAGCATAATCTCATATCTAATATTGTAAGTCCTACATTCATTTATTAACATTATTAGTAGCATAATCTCATATATAAGTCCTACATTCATTCTGTGTACTTCAGCTCCTTTTCAAACCTTGGCCTTTTTTGTTTGTTTGTATAAGCCAGTCATTGTAGAGCAGCTTTTTCCTGTTGCTGAGTATCACCCAAGCTGTACTGCTTTAGTTCAGGTTGTTTTTTCAGTTCCTGACCTCTCCACAAACTTCTCGGTGCTTCCATCACTATCAATTGTTCAAAGTTTTCTCTTTCCAGTCCTGTTGTCTGTGTTGTTGCTTTCTTACTTTGTGCCTTATGTTCCATTCACACTGTTTTGTTCTCTTCCTTGCTTTCTTTTTGCCTTACTACTGATCATCTTTTTGGTGCTTTCTATACTCATCATTGGAACTTCTCATCTCAAACCAAATTCTGAAATGTTAGATTCTGCATCACTAAAAATGTGAGTGGTGTATTGCAGATCAGAAACAGTTCCTATCATTCTATGAACTTCATGGCACCACCGTTCTTCTATCTGCAGGTGGCATAAAAAATGTTTATCCCTTCAAACTAGACTGCTGCAGCTCCTTTCTTTCATCCTGTCCCAGATAACATAACCTCAAGCGGTTACAGAAAGTTTGTAGCACTGTGGCATAGTTAGTGCTCAGGGATACTAAATAATGTCAGATCAACTTCTCCAAAAAGTTCTTATTTTGGCTTCCCATTCTAGCTTACTACAAACTCCTAACATTATGTGAATCCTTTGCTGATTCTGTCCCTGTCTAATCTGTTGCCGTGCTCCATTTGTGCAGGTGAATTGACATCTGCTTAAAATAAAGTATTCCACATTCCACGTGTTACAACGAAAGTTTATAAACAGCAAGCTTTTTCTTTTGTACCTCTGTTTGGAGTTCACCTGATAATCCTGAAAGAAGGGTGTTTTTTGTTTTTTTTTAAATTTATGTATTTTTTTTATTGTGGTAGTGAATTATTAATTTTAAAAAAAATCTCCATACCCATCTGTTCAATTGAAACTGTTAACAATTTTATAAACTGTTTTCTTTTCCAGTTGATTTGCTATGTGCTACTTTTAATTTTTCACAATGATATATTTCCTACTGTTTACTGCACATTTCAGGTAGACCTACTTATCAAGACATGACACTTGGAAAATGGTAGTTAGAATGGCTGGCATCATAGTTGTGTTCAGGTGAGGATGTATGAGTGTGCATAAACTACCATCTTTTAGTGTTTGTGTGATATTATTGCTGTTGTTTTGTAAAGTGCCCAGAGTCTGCAATTGTTTTCTTTCAGTGGATCTGATGTTTGCATACTGGTGTAATTAGCCTTGTTCTTAGTTTACATGTATTTGCTTGAATGAACTTACCTGTTGCTGTGCCAAATTTTCTTTTCCAGCTTAAATGACCAAACCATGATATGGCTCTGATTTACTTAGTTAGATTATAAGCCCTATGCACATTGTTTTTATAAAAATAACAAAACTAGGTGTATTGTATTATCTTTTTTCGTTTGTTGCTCTTTTAAAAAAAAAGACAGAACAAATTTCAAAGATGTCAGTTTTAAAGGCTACTACTTGTAACAGAGGATGTATGTGACTTGATATTGAATACGAGGTAACCAAGGCTTACCAGGGCAAGCGCTCAGTTTGGGGGGACAGAAGAAACAAATCAAGGGCTGCCTCACAGCATCTATCAAAAGCCTGGGAGGTACTTGTTTTGGACCATCCTGCATGATGAGGCAAGACTTCAGAGGTGTCCATGCAGCAGAAAAGACATATCACACCAGCCATGAAGAAGCAAGCTGCACTCAAACCTGGATAGCCACCTTCACTTTTCCTGCAATACCTGCCCATATGTGTCCAGCATGTGGGCAAGTCTTCAAGGCCTAGGCAGGATCGGACTCATAAGCAGCCTGTGTCTGTACCCACAGCTGCAGACACCCCGAAGCCTGAATGCAGCTACCTTATTGGTGGACAAATGGCCGCATATGGAAAATCTCACTATTGGAGCTCTAAATGAGGAACGAAAAAAAAAAGTCTTCTAAAAAGTATATGGGTCTGTTGTGCCCATGAAAAATAATAATTTATCATTATGATCTTAATTTTGTGTTCATTTTGGATTGTACTTTAAATCTATTTTTCAGCCTTTTTTGTGTGGCTGTATTTATTTTGATTTTGTTCTATGGTACATCTTATCATTGTACATTGGAGTTTTGATTTATCAAGTCTTCCAGATGTTTTCTGACACATATACTTTCTTGATAAATATTTGTCACAGTGTAGCACAAACTCATCAATTTTATTTTGCTTTTGTGTACTGTTGACGAGATACCATGATATTTTTTTTGTTTGAGCAGGGTACATGTGAATGTGTGTGGACATCATAGAAAAAAACCCCAACACTTGCCATTGCTGATGTTTGAAACTTTTACCACAACTTTTGATCGTATCATTGATGTCTGAACTTTTACCACAACTTTTGATCTTATCTTTCAAACTAAATGATGGAAGTGGCTCATATCAGGAGTTCTTTGTGGCTGTCTTTCCTTTAAAGTAGGAGTATGGCTGCTGATGTGGTGGGATATTTAAGAAATGCCATACACACAGTCTTCTTATCCAGAGTGTACAAACAGTTTCAGTGGTTCTCAAGTGGGATGAGTGAGTACATAGTGTGGGTGATCCTCAGGATGTTAAACGTGGGGAACGCTCACTCAACAACATAGGTCTCTCACCTGCCTTGACCATTGCCTATCTAGAAGTCTAGAAGCTCAAAATTAATCTGGTCTTTTTTTTAATCGTCTACGCTTCTCTGATTTTGCTTCTAAAACTGTTGTTTTAAAGACCAAGAGTTTCATATTTTCCATAGAGGGAATTTTGTGTTCAGTTTTTGCAATATTCTTCCTGTGCTGTCCGAAAGATCTGTTGATGTAGAGGTTATTTCAATCTGGTGTCTGATGGTTTTGCTATTTCAAACTTCACAAATTTTGTGGTATGCAACACCATATTTTTGTATGAGTCCAGATTTGTTTTGGGGGGGTTAGCCTACGCAAAAGTCAATGTTTGAAATAATATATAGTATACTTTTTGTGTTAAATTTTTGCAATGTTGTCGTTGGTCTCTGGATGTGTCCTTCACATGCAAGTCAAGAGCCTGCAAGGAAAGCCTACAGACATTAATTAATGCCAGAAAACAGTGCCTTGCAGTATGCACAGGTGTGGCCCAAATTTAATACCATACAATACTGCCTGCATGGGGAAGCAGCTGGAATTGGTTTGTCACACTGGGTGAAAAACTCGATCCATTTCTTATGTTGTATGGTCTTTACTGTTAGTAGGGGGTTGTGTAGTGTACGAGTGTTTGGAGCAGTGTGTTTTGGGGTTCTTCTTGTTTGTTTGATGTGTTGTTTTCTCTTTCTTTTTTTTTTTAGCCCTATTTTCTTTGATATTGTCCACAGGAAGCCATCACTGTTAGGCTGCCTTGAAGTTACCTACCAGAGGAGGCCCTGCTTTATATCACATCAGTAGTGTTCATAGCTGCCTCTTTTGATCCAGTGTAAGCAGGACACAATCTATGAAGCCCCATGTTGACAACAATAACAGTGTAATTGTGGACCCAGATGAAGGAGATACCCACCTTGGGGTGGAAACGGTCACCACATCTGTCAAACAAGGGGCCTATGGTCAGCGAATTCTGAAGGCATCAGCACAAACTCACTACACTGTACAGGCATAAAAATGGAGGAAACACAGAAAGTGAGGTCACCTGTGGGACCACGACAAGAGGGGCCACTGTGTGATACTACTTTCTTTCATCTATTTGGTCTCAACCAGGCCCTTGGGATTTAGACACCTGCAGTACTGGTCACGTGATTTTAGGTAATTCCCCAAATCACATTTTAGAAGGAACACTGTTCAACTGAGTATTAATACCAGACTTCTAATTGAGCCCATAGCATTATGACCCGTGGGTAAGAGTTGTCTGGAATCTTTTTTTTAAAGAAGAATGTGCTAAACCACTGTGCCATGGCAAGTAATATGCTCTAGTAGCTAGTTTTTCCCTGGTAAGATTGCTCTTGTGCTGGAATGTTAATTGTTGTGCCAGTAGCAATAGAAGTAGGCCTCCGTCAGTCAAGTTTGATCATGGATGTCCATCATGGTTGTCCTGTCTGTTCCATTGTGGCAGCATCGCTTGTAGCTGTAGAGACCGATGTGGGAGACACAATCTCTGTTGCATAAGTAGCATTTGTATGTGGTCGGTCTCTGGTCTGTTTTGTGTTGTTGCACTCCTTTCTGTGGGCCCTTTTTTTTCTTCTACTTTTGTGTTCATCATCTTCTCTTCCCCTGACTGGAGGTGTTGGTTCAGGGTGCTTCTCCACCTCGTGCGGTCAATTGCAAGGTCCTCCCTCCCAGGACTGGGTGTTGATGTCCAGTGCTTTTGTGTCTCTCTTGCAGACATCCTTGTAGCACAGCAGTGGGCGGCCTTTGGTTCTCCTCCCAGATACCAACTGTCCACAGAGAATGTCTTTCGGGATGCCAGTACATTGAGGCTTAACATTACATGTGACTGATTTGGTTAAAAAAAAAAAAAAGCTTGCTTGTTCTGCTACGCACATGTTACAATGGTCATCTACTTTTTATATACTGTGCTCATCTCTTTGCACTCATCCGGACATTTATGCAAATATTCATACACTTTTTGTTCCTTTTGACCAATAAATGATACTTAACTGGGGGGTTTTTGGGGGGTTACTGTTGACTGTCATGTGAGGTTATGTGTTGGAAAGATTAAAAATATTAAAAAAAGGATACATGTGTGTATAATGACAGGCATTGTCAACTTTATCCTGTCCAGTATTCAGAGCTTCTGTGTCTGAGAGTGTGAAATGATTCAAAATAACGTAGCATGTGTCAACACACACACACCCACACATTTTCACAGCCCACGCTACTATTACACACAGAAAACTACATAATCTCACAAACACAGTGATATGTGATGGTATCTGCCATTTATTCTCTCTCTCTCATTATTTTTTCCAACATTCTCCCTGTGGACTGGGTTATGGCTGGTCTATATCAGAAAAAGTGAGAGGAACTGATAGAAATGACCACTCAAACACAATTCATCAATAAAAAAAAAATTAAAATTTTTTTTTTTAAAGGAAAAAAAATGTCCAAAAACAAAAATTAAAAAATGAGATTGTAATGCTGAAAAACAGATACTTTGTACCTTGTTTGATTTTACACATGATACCAGATGGTGAAGAAGAACTGAACATATTTTTTTGATGAACAGAATTTAATACTCAATATAGTATTAAAAAAAAAGCCTGACATCAGAGAATTTATCTAGCTGGAAACAGGGATCCCATTGTCTTCCACTTGATTGGTATCTGTAGCCTATCAAGTCATGTAATAAATAAAGTGAGCACTGCAGCTTTATGTTCTTTGTAATAAATAAAGTGAGCATCATAGCTTTACATTCTAGGCTATGGCTATCAGTTGTACTGATCATTTTCCCCCAAAACTCTGCTCCTCTTCCCCAGTCCATGCAAACACACAAGTTTGATAGTAGCTACAACTATATCTAGGATATCACCTCTCATACATGTTTACACACACACACACACACACACACACACATACATACTGAGGTTTATCAAAAACATAAGTTTTAACACATCATTCGCTGACCAACAGCTCGTACAATTTTTTTTAGAGTTAAGAAAGTGAAATAGTACCACAACAGTAACAATGAAGTTGGTGCAAGACCATAAAAAAAACCAAAGGTGAGTTGCTTATTAGAATACACTGAAATATACAAATTGCCAGTGCTTCTCTCTTTAAGATTTCTTCATATCTTAACAAGTGGCTTCTGATCTTTTTCTCTCTCCATTTTTGTTGTTTTTAGACATAAATCCTGAAAATGACACTGCACTGCTAAATTTCAGAGAGAAGAATAAAGAGTTTGAAGTCTCATAAAAACTGGTAGATTCTTATGCAAGCCAATGCGAGAAAAGTGTACCCTGTGCACATACAATGAATGTGTAATTGTGCCTGTACCGCCAGCTTCTTTGCACTCTGTTTTGAACTAAACACAGAAACTGATATTGATACTTAACTGATGTATAACTTGTATGCAATTTACTGGACTGAAAACACATGTTTTTAAACATTTTTTCCTCTCATCAATTATGGAGTCCACTGTGATACATTTACACAAGACTGTCTAAGCTGCATAAACACTTTGAACTAAGCCATAACAATACACTATTACTATAAATACCAAACTAAGTCATAATAGTTAACACTGAGTAACAGTATGACTAAAGTGTTTTCTGTGAGATTTACAAATTTCGATTTTTTTTTTCACCAACAAAAGTTACCACCAAAGTGAACTATGCATATAAAGTATCTCAAGAATGGCTTCCTATTCCTAGTTTTCTGAAAACAGTTCAAAACATCATGCTTTGTGCCTTGGTTGCAGTAGGTCTGTGCAAGAACACTACACACATTATGTCTAAAAACAGACTGTCGTTATTCATGCCACCTATGTGCTTGAGAAAGAGAAAAATACATGAATATTAGTTGCCAAGCTCCAGTTACAATAACTGGAACAGTACAAAACTAAAAGGTCTCAGCAGCTCTGAACCAAACAAATGTGCAAACAAATCCAATCCACAAAATCAGTCCTGGCAACAAAGATTAAGAAACAAGATGCAAGAATGACACTTCTGGATAGACATCATTTCAAAGTATACTCAGTACTCAAAGGAAATCAGGTGGTAGCTGGGCTTGTTTGAATTAATTATTTGAGAAGATTTTACATTATGTGAATATTGTGCATCTTTTCTTTTAAAAATTGAGCGTTGTGCACTTTCTGTTTTAAACTTTGAAGTGATGGGGAAAAAAAGAACAAGATTAGTGTATGTAAGAGAGACAGAACGATGCAACATCATGTGTCACTGACTTGATCAACTTCACTGAAGTCAACAGAATAATTTTATCACTTTTTTCCCAAACTGGTGTTACACTTACCTAGATCCTGTCATTTACATACATGTGCAGATGCCAGAAGAAAAGCCATTACTAATGGCATTAGTTTATCTTTTAGATTTTGGCCATGTGTGGAGTTCAGTTGTATCCATGCAGTTTCTTTTTTTTGTTGGAGTGTTTGCATCAATATATTGCCTTCATCTAGCACTGGCTGTCTTATCTTTTGTGATATTCAAGCAACACTACTCCCAAGCCCTTCATTCAAGTTACCACACACCCCTATACTTAAGCTTGTTCTGTTGCACCCCAAAGCCAGCAACCTATGAGTATGATGTGGGACTGCGCATGTTTTGCTGAACAATGTGAGACCCTTGAACAGAAGGGGACCTGCACTGCTGCTTCAGTACTTGTGCTCTTTAGTGGAGTTCAGTGGTGCCTTTTCTGATTCAATAGATGCGTGCCACACCCAAAGTACCCTTCTGATAGCAATAATCGCCTAGTCATGGAGCCATGTTGGGTGGCGTTGGGTGGCGCTGCTCTTGTGGCGACGCGCTCTCCCCGGGGAGAGCAGCCCGAATTTCACGCAGAGAAATCTGCAGTGACTTAAAGTGGTATATAAATATAAATAAATAAATAGAATGAAAACATGTTCGAACAGAGACTGCCACAATGTTCTTCCACTGACGATGCCTCAAACTGATAATCCTTGATACTGTGACACAAAAGCAGATGAGAAACTAAAACTGAGGTTACCATGAAATTATTGAAATCTCGTACAGAGCCTTCTTTTTATTGATAGTTATTTCAGACTGATAATCTTTGATACTGTGACACAAAAGCAGACAAGAAACTAAAACTGAGGTTACCATGAAATTATTGAAATCTCATACAGAGCCTTCTTTTTATTGATAGTGATTTCAGAGGATAATATCGATAACGATGCTGGTCCAAGTAGATTTGAAACATGGTGCAGGGGCTGAAGACAGTGTAGTCTATGCATTTTTTTTTTTATCAAGCCATTAACAAAATCCAAGAGAAAAACTCCTGCGTGTTGTTAGCTATCAGGTAATTTGAGCAACATTCTCATATATCATGTATCGAATATGAATAATATTTGACTAAGAATCCAGTTTTACAAATGATAATCTTGAGTTCAAAATTCTGAACTCAGGAGAGGAGCCAGCTAAGGCCAGAAACGTACCTCAAAACATAATATGCCTCTGATAAGGCTTAGATACATCTACATCATTTCATTGCACTAACCAAAGCATCTAAGCAACTGGTAGATATGTCCAAAAAATGTGCACAACCTGTGAATAAGCTTTTGATACCTATACAGAAATTTAGAAACTACCCATAAGACGCTCTGTACTAGTCTAAGAACAGCAGCAGTATTGCTTAGATTTTTAAGCAAAAAAGTTAAGAAAGGAAAGGAAGGTATTTTTGAAGCTTTTTCTCCACTCACTACAAATACTGTCAAAGCTGATGTGACCACATCTGCTCTCATCATTTTATTTTTCAGATTTTCACCCTTTTGAAAAAAAAATGTTTTCCTTTAAAAAATGCTAAGAGATTGTCTTACTTCCAGTGTGTATGTGTGTTTGTATAATTAATTAGTATGTATTGCATACTGACCCAAGTGCGTTAAAAGTGAGGCAGTTGTGTGTGTGTGTGTGTGTGTGTAAAGGATAGAATCAGAGTGAGGTGCACATGCATAAACTTGCAACAAGGCAAATCACAATTATCATTATGTTAACTTGAATAATACGATCATCAGTAATGAACCCAAGGATTGTAAACTGTTGTCTAAATCTCTCACACCATTTTTTTTTAATGGGAGCAGGCACAATGTATCATCATTGTAATACGATACAATCATTCAGTAGGTGCAATCATTTCCAAATCCAAGCATAATTATAATATACTAGTCTTGTAATGCTCGTTACACCTGCATTCCTGGGTAAATGTCATACCAAAATTACCATTGTTGTCATTTTACAACAAGGCTTTAGTTTTTAATATGTTAGTGATTTAACTGTGCATTTCAGCACCTGCACTTCAACTTTTACACCTCATGAACCTATTTATGGCCACACACAACTTATATAATCTAAACTTACTCTTTCCCTCTTAATCCTTCGGATGAAACTTATAAACTGTGGCCCTGTGTGTGAACGCATGCAGAACACCTTGCGCACACATTAAAACCTGTTCCACTTTTTGGAAGAGTAGGCCATTATCCTCAAAATAAAAGAATAACATTTTAACAAATTGTCATGACATAAAATTACTGAATGCTGTAAATTGATTTGAGAGCAATAATAAATCTCTTTTTTATTTTGTATCGGCCCAATGTTACTTAATTATCTTGCATTTTATTCCACTCATTTCCGATGAAAAGATAGTTTTTCTAAAGTAATAATCTCTACCCTCTTCCTACTCTCTCCATTTCCAATGAGAAGATAGTTTTTCTAAAGTAATAATCTCTACCCTCTTCCTACTCTTTCCCAGCTATGTCTGTGAACTGACTTCAAAATTACATTAGTTGTTTTAAAAAAAAAAAAGGAATGTGATTAATTATTCTCTTTATATAGCTCTTTGATGTAAGTGGTTTAAAAGTAATTAGAGACAATGGGGGAAAAACCCAGAAAAAACCCTTATCTTTGGACATACCTCACACTCACAAACGCACATGCATCCAAACACATGAAAATTTACACAAACAATTACCATTTACTTTCAGTTTCACCGCAATCACTTCAACAATACTGTATATTCATGAACAATTACACCATGTCAGCAAACATAATATGATCACGGCTTACTTCCTTAGAACCAAGACTATAAAAAAAATGTAATTTTTCAAAAATATACTATAGCGAAGTTACACCCAAAAAAAACCCAGCAACCCCCCCCCCCCATCAAGTTACTGTGCAAGTGGATGTTTGCTACATTGTAGAAACAGATCATTGTTAAGATTTCACAGATTGCTCTGCTATCTTGTTGGCATTTTGAATTAGAGGAGAATTCGCTATTGCCAAACTTAAAAATCTGACCAACAAAACATAAGATGACTATTAGTATTCATGAGGATGCAATACTTGATATTGTAGCCTACTAACCATAAACATTTCTAAAACAAACAAAAAACTGAGAATGTTGGCATTTTTTATCCTAAGCATTGATCTGTCTTTATTTCTTGAGGATTTAATATTTGGTTGTTTCACAATCAAATGCAGCATGTGAAAGTATAAAAGGTGAGTGCTGCTTGTAATTTATGTACTGTAGATAATTTCTGTCAAGAGAGTTTTACAACAAAGCTTTTTCTTGAAAGATTTTCAGGAAAATAATAATATTGCTATAATTTTCTGACAAGAACTGAAGTAATAAATTACTATGCCTATGGCATATCTGCCACATAGAACAATTCTTTGTACAATTTACTTAGTGTAGTTTCTTTCATGGACTCTTCTCTGCACAGAATGTACTGGCACAGGATATACCAGCACAGGATATATCAGCACAGGATGTATCACTATCAGCTCAAACTCTGTCTAATATTTTAGTCTGAGTTTCTATGCTAAAACTGAAAGAGTTCAAATGTTTTAAATAATATTCACTTGCAAAATTTTATTTCCCCATAGAGATACTTCATATTTGATTGGCTCAATTGATTATTCCAGTGCATGCACAAAAATATCAAGACAAAAGCAACCCATACTTTTTTGGGGACACATATCTGATTTCATCACAGCATACAGGTCTCCTTTTTTTTTTTTTAATACTTAAGTTGTAAGAAGACTGAATAGAAACCCTTGATACAGCTCATTCTCCAGGCAAGCCAACCTGTTGGAACTCTTTTTAAACAACAGGTTTTATCTCATCTTTCTCTTAAAGCCACACATTATGATTTATATTACTTATAAACTGTACTATGTTTGCAGTTTTTGTTTTGTTGAAAAAATGTAATCCATTCACAACAATGGATAAGTTTAGGCAGCACGAGTCACAGGGACTGTTTATGATCACAAGCTCATGTTGTTAGCGACAAAATGAGCAGAGCATGCATGACCAGCAGTATCTTTCCTCGTGCATGCAGCATCAGTCTCTCTCTTCAGGACTGTGGCAAGGGAGCTTGATGGTACAGTAGCCCACGCCAGTCAGACTGCGCGGCAGAGCACCCACTGTTTCCCAGATGCCCGTGTAAATGTCATACTTGGAGACCAGCTTCTGTCCTGTTTTAGTCTGCACATTGTAGCCTCCCAGCACATAGATATTGTCATTGTACACCACACAGGAGGCTTCCTTGTGCGACACTGATAAAGGTGCAATGACCGTCCACTGGTCGGTGGAAGGGTCGTAGCATTCAGATTGCATCTCGGGCTGGGCCTGCTGGTTGACGTTCAAGTTGCAACCCCCGAAAACAAACAGTTTGTCATGTGTCGCGCACATCACATGCCATCCTCGGGGAGTCAGCATGGCTGCCATGTCCTCCCACTGGTTTGTGATGGGGTCATAGCGCTGCATGTCCGGTGTGAAATGGTTACCACTGTAACCCCCAGAAATGTAGATATAGTTTCCGTACACGGCCCCAGCATGTGCATGATAGGACATGGGCATGGAGGCGATCAACTCCCAAGTGTTGTTTGCAGGGTCGTAACACTCTGCCGTTGCAAGACTGCCATCCTTGAACTTACCACCAACAGCATAGATTTTGCTGTTGAGTGCACCAGCAAAGAAGTACGCTCGTTTATTCATCATGGGACACACCTGGAACCAGCTGTCGAATCTCGGATCATAGCGCAACACAGAATTGACTGCGGACTCCCCATGTGCACACTGGGTGGTGCATCCACCCAACACATACAGAAAGTTGTTGAACACAAGCACTTGCATGTGGCTGAGTGCTGAGGGTAGTGCAGCAATTTCCTGTCGGTTCAACAAGCTGTTGGATGTGATCTTGGCATCAAACACAAGGATCTCATCATGCAGGCAAGGGTAGGGATGGATCTCTCGCCCACCCACGCTGACAAGACGTGTGACGAAGGAGCGGAGGCGGGTTGAAGGGGTGGTGACCAGAGCCTGAGAGTGGGGAACCACATGGTAGTTGAGGGCGGCCAGCACCATCTGTCGCAGCTCAGGGTTGGACATCATGAGATCCACACGCTGTACATGATGCACCAGGTCAGCTGGGCTGATGAGAGGGAACCGGATCAAACGCATGAGTGCAGGGGCATGCTCTCCCATCTGCAAATCCTGCCTCAGCCATTCCCAAGTGATATGAAAGATGTCAATTTCACGCAGACACAGTTTCTCACTGTTGAGGCAGTTCCACATCTGATCGTAGGTCAGAAGTTGCAGCGTTCCCTCTTTAGCAATGTGCATCAGGTTCTTGGCAATGAACACATCAATCTGTTTGAGGGCATTGTTCATGCTGTACAGCTTGGCTGTGTTGATGAAATCATAAAAATTGGATGTTGTCATCCCGCTTAAAAAGTTTCGCTCACAGAACTCAATGACTGGTGTGACCTGCAGATGAGTCGCGGCAGCGATGACGTCAAAGATATCATCCCCATCCAGTGTGGTGGTGGAGGTGTAGATGACTTCCAGCGTCTTTTCCAGACCCTTGGCTGTAATCCCCTTCAACTCAATCTCTTTCTGGTTGCTCTCTCTCATCCCGCTGGTAAACATGGATCGGAAGTAATCAGAACAGGAGGCCAGGATAACACGGTGGGCAGCAAACCGATTTCCTGCACAAAGAGAACCAAAATACCAAATGCTGACCCTTTCATTATGCTTCCTTTTTAATTCCATAAAATGTTTGCAATATCACGACTATCTCCCTAAAATGGGGATGGATAATATGTTTAGGCAGCCAGGCCAGCTCACTTAGAATGGAGAGTCTGGAGAAAAACCATACTGCTTACAATGATCATCACCCTCATCAATACTTTTCTTTTTAGTTGTGTATGTGTGTGTTTGTAATTTGACCTATGTGTGTCTTCTTCTTCTTTTCATTCCTCGGCTAGAGCTCCGAGGTTCACCAACGGTGAGATTTTGCGTATGCAATCGTTTTTCTCCCACCATTTAGGTAGCCACATTCTCTGGTTTTTTTGTGTCATCCGTTCCTACCGGCACACAATGGCCTACTCTTCTGAAAGGCGGAATGGGTTTTTAACGTGTGCGCAAGATGTTCTGCGTGCGTTCGCACACGGGGCCTCGGTTTATAGTCTCATCCGAAGGACTTTGACATTCAGTTCGATTTTTTCGTCAAACTGGGAAGAAAGGGCGAGGCTGGGAATCGAACCGAGAACCTCACGGTTTACTTGTTGGCAGGCGAACGTCTTAACCATCCTGCCACCTTTCTTCCCTTATGGTTAGATGATATATCAGGGTAGTAATGTGTTGATATGGTCAGATGATATATATATATCAGGGTAGTAATGTGTTGATATGGTCAGATGATATATATATATATCAGGGTAGGAATGTGTTGATATGGTCAGATGATATATATCAGGGTAGTAATGTGTTGATATGGTCAGATGATATATATATATATATCAGGGTAGTAATGTGTTGATATGGTCGGATGATATATATATATATATCAGGGTAGTAATGTGTTGATATGGTCAGATGATATTGATATATATATCAGGGTAGTAATGTGTTGACATGGTCAGATGATATGTCAGATCCAGCGTGTGTGATTGGGAGAAAGGTAGTAATGTGTTGATATGGTCAGATGATATATCAGATCCAGCGTACCAGCTGATGACGCCCACATACATGATGGACCAAAACGGTCAGCTCTTGCTGGGAGGACCGCGGAACATGGGAATGCGACTGGTGTCCCCCCACACCTCGCTCCTTGTTCCCGCCGCTGCCCCTAACCAACAGGGTGAGCAGATGGGTCAGTCGCCTCGCTCATGTCCGGCTGTGGCCTTGACCTTGAGAGCTGGCCTGTTTTGATCCGTTTGTTTTTCTCACCCGGCTTGCTTTGGCACTGTTTGACTTGCAGGGTTGGGAACGTTGCTGTGGTTGTTTTTTTTATGTCGGTTCAGTTTTTTTTTGTTCCGTCCCGTCCTGTCCTTGCACCCCCCCTCTCTCTCTCTTTTGTCTTCAAGCATGATTCAGTTTTGTTAGAGCAGGAATAGAGCAAGTTGTCACTTCAAGAAACGGGGGTTTGGATCTCGGGTCTGAATTTGTGTGGGTTCGAACTTTGGAGTTATCGGTTTCAAGATGGAGCAGAACTAGCGCGAGTTGTTGCTTGAGAAACGGCAGTTTGGCAGACGGATTATTGGAAAAGTGTGGATTCGGAACTTGGGTGTGTCTGTACACGGTGATGGAAGACGACTGCTGCCCTGCAGTGCACTGTTTCTGACTCCCGAGAAAGACGAGCAGGACTTGGCTTTGCGCTTCATGGAAGATGGTTTTGCTATGGATTTCTGTGTTTTGCCCAACACTGCAGCGGGCGTGTTGTGGTTCCTGGGGCCTGACAGACGCTTCGGTGATCAAGAATTTTGTCCTGGAATGCTGATCTCAGTTGTATTCTTAGGGTCGTGGACATCATCAGCGTTATTATTATTTCAGGTGTCTGATTGCATCGTTAGCACCATCACTTTTCACCAGGTTTATTTTTTCGTTTTAATTCTTTTCTTTTTTATTTCATAGTTAGATTTTCTCCTTTTTTTTCCCCCCATTTATTGTGGGGAATTTTGTAACAGTTAAAATTGCATGGTTGTCAACATGGAAATGGGTTTAGCTCTGCCCATTCCATGTTCATTTTACTAATCCAGTTTGTTCTCTACTAAAGCATGCACATTTTCCTGTTTGCCTCTCTCCCCCACCCATTTTATTAACAGGGATTTTATTTCAGAAATGAATTGATAAGAAATAAAGCAATTGGCTGGGTTGACAGAAATAAAGCAATTGGCTGGGTTGAAAGAAATAAAGCAATTGGCTGGGTTGAACGAAATAAAGCAATTGGCTGGGTTGACAGAAATAAAGCAATTGGCTGGGTTGACAGAAATAAAGCAATTGGCTGGGTTGACAGAAATAAAGCGATTGGCTGGGTTGAAAGAAATAAAGCGATTGGCTGGGTAAGAAATGAGACAGTGTGGCTGCCTTGTTGCTCATATCACAAAGCCACACGGAGGTTCATTCTGTACCCCAGTGCCAACAATCGACAGGGATTTCTTCTTTCTTTTTTTTAACTGCCATGAGGCACCAAGCTCGAGCAGACCCTGCACTGCCTTTTGCTCAGTGGTGTTGGATGTTAACACATAAATACAGCACATCCGTTGACTTAGTCTCAGATGCCGGACATCTCCTTGCTAGAGCAGACCCTGCACTGCCTTTTGCTCACTGGTGTTGGATGTTAACACATAAATACAGCACATCCGTTGACTTAGTCTCAGATGCCGGACATCTCCTTGCCGGAGCAGACCTAGCACTCTCTTTTTGGAGTCATTTCAGTGGCACTGGATGTAATATACAGAGCATAGTTTACTAAAATCACACATGCCAAAATATCAATGATGTTCTGGGCTTTAACCTGGGATTAAAGTCTGTTGTGCAAAAGCATTGTACATATCTCATGCACATATAAAAAAAAAAAGCTCAACATAGAAAAGATTGTGGTATGGATGATAGTGTACCTAGCATGCAGTCTGTGCTCGGGAGAGGGAGTGGGCTCCACCAGAGTTGTCTTGCACAAAACACTAAAATGAGAGCACAGACAATTTTGCATGAAAAGAAAAAAGACAAAGAGTACAGTCCTCAATATAAGACCAGGGGAAAACAAGCAGGAGCCAAATGTATACTCTTGAAGCGTATTAGCTTAAACCTACATATATACTTGCGTGTTTACCTAGACAGAAGAACTGTATCAACTATCTTTTCTAATCTGTGAAGGATGTAAATGAATTTTTGGCTGATTCTGTTCTAGCCTGTTGTATTTTGATTACTTGCTTTGATTTGTTGCTTTACAAGATTCAGCGCTATATAAATTCCATACATTATTATTTATTATTATTACTTGTGAAAAAAGTTCATGCAGATGTTTGGCTAAAGTAATGGACTCGGCTTATGTTCTGTAGATGATGTGTCAAATTGCAACAAAGATCAGCAGTAGCCAGTTGTAAAGTGCAGATCGTACTTGATATGTAGAAGATATTTTTAAGCTTGCAGTTGCCAGGTTTATCACATTTACGGATGATAGCACTTTCCCATCTATATTAGGAATGGTAGCTCTACCCTGTCATTGGTTTTGGGGGAGGAGGAGGAGGATACGTTTTTTTGAAGTAGATTGGTTTTATTGTTTGCATGCATACCAAAGTATTTTGTGTAAAGAATAATGAATAAAAAAAGAAATGTATATATTTCTTTTTTTATTCATTATTATATGTGTATTTCTTTTTTTATTCATTATTATATGTATATTTCTTTTTTTATTCATTATTCTTTTTCTTTTCTTTTTTTCATGGTAGATGATGGATTTTTGTCTGTAGATCAGACTGAATCCATGTCCCAGATTTCCACAGGTTTTCAGCGTTGTGAAAGAAAATTACCTGAGGCAGAGGATGGAGTAAGGAAGGTGTGATGCCTCGCTTATCAGTCGACTGCTCGGGCTATGGGACAGGACTTTTTTTCTTTTTTATTTATTTTTCACTTTTATTCTAATTATCAAAAATGTATACAACGTGTAGATTTTTTGGTGGGAAAATGTACACAAGGTAGATGTGTGCTATTCTGTGTGTATTTTTGCGTATTCTTGAGAGAAGCAACGTCTCAAAAAGTTTTTCAACTACCGCCAAAGAGGCAACAAATGAAAGGGATCAAACACAGGAGGAAGAATTCCAGTCAGCATAAGTCGCACGACAGGCACACATATAGCATGGAGGCACAGTGAGCAGTGTGTTGACTGTCAGGGAGCGGGCTGACTTCAAATGAGCGACTGTTACAGGGGGTGCCAACAGTATGGGTCAGAGTCCTCTGCGGCTGCTGACGACACAGACGCAACAGATCGGAACACCGCCCGTCATGTCCAACTCCGCCAATTCATCCGTCACCAACTCCACTCTAGGTCAGTATTCTGTGGGTCTTGTTCCCTTGTCTGACATAGGGGTGGGTATATGACTGAGAGAACTGTGCAGTGCTTATATGACTGAGAGAACTGTACAGTACTTATATGACTGAGAGAACTGTGCAGTACTTATATGACTGAGAGAACTGTACAGTACTTATATGACTCAGAGAACTGTGCAGTACTTGTGTGACTCAGAGAACTGTGCAGTACTTGTGTGACTCAGAGAACTGTGCAGTGCTTATATGACTGAGAGAACTGTGCAGTACTTGTGTGACTCAGAGAACTGTGCAGTACTTGTGTGACTCAGAGAACTGTACAGTGCTTATATGACTGAGAGAACTGTGCAGTACTTGTGTGACTCAGAGAACTGTACAGTACTTATATGACTCAGAGAACTGTGCAGTACTTATATGACTCAGAGAACTGTGCAGTACTTGTGTGACTCAGAGAACTGTACAGTACTTATATGACTCAGAGAACTGTGCAGTACTT
>JAUZNI010220873.1:0-11818 GCA_034780235.1 Concholepas concholepas | reverse complement strand
GGCTCGACTGACTCATTTTGCTCCCAGCCATAGGCCCCAAGTTCAGAAGGTGGGACATTGTCTCCCCTTAGTCTTCCCTTGACCCTCTTGACATCCAGAAATAGCGTATAGTGGTAGAGCTGTGTTAGAGAAACAGAGTTGTTTAGAGTACAGAGCTTGCTAGGAAAATACTGTGCCGGTGTAAGTATGGTGTATGTTAAGTTGTTATCACATTCTGTTGCCATTTGATAAGAATGTGCGTTTTCATGTCCTGATGATTTACATGGAGAAGTGATGTACGTTCATTGTGCTTTGCGAGATAAGCTGATGCAAGATTGTGAGAAAGCCGGAGGGATAAAATGCAAGTTTTTGTCATTTTTGTGTGTGTCTGAGAGGCCTAAGAATCAGGTAGGGTTAAAGCGAGGATCAAACCCGCGACTTCTCTCTTTCTAGACGGGTACGTTACCTGTAGACCTAAAGGTGAGTCACAAAGGGTGGTAATTGAATTGTGAAAGATACAAACATAGCCCTGCCACAGATTGTTCAGAAGAAGAGCTATCAGGTATAATGTAGTGTTAGCAGAGTGTTGTGCCTACATTGACCTGTCCTATCAGTGGGTATCTTTTCACTTCCCCAGGAAACCCAGACTGACTTCAGTTTTCATCCGCCCGCCTTCCCAACCAGACCTGACCTGGAAGCTAAAGCCAACCTCCCCTACGCTTACCCCAATAGCTCGGCAAACAACATCCTTCTCAACGACGCCTCCTTCCCACCTCTCACTCGCACCACCGCAGCCACAGTAACAGCAGCACCACCACTTCCCACCAACCCCAGCCTGAAGCCAACCAGACCCATGTCCAACATTGAATCGCCTGATGTGGAGAGCAATGGCGTACGGTCTCGCCTGAAAGCTGTGTCGGTGAACGAGAACTGCAGCGACAGGCCAAGGTCCTGGAAAGGTGCGGGTCAGGTGCCAGACAGCAAGTCCATGCCCATCATCCTGGACAGCGAGGGAGACGTGCCAGAAGTGATAGAGCTGAACAGAATGGGCTGCAAGCACCCCAGCTCCAGCAACCCCGGACTGAACAGCCTTGATGAGGTGGACAGCCTGTCCTACATCCCCACCTCCCAGACCTCCCCTCAGCAGCCCTTTGCCCCCGATCAGTCACAGAGCCCTGTCCAGAATGGCGCTGAGCATGCTTTCAATGGTCTGGATGACAGAGTAGCCTCTAAGGACCCGGCTTATTTGCTGGCAGATTATGACTTTTTGGACTCCATGGCGCTGCCAGAGGAACCCAAGAAATCGGGTCTTGAGGACGGCGGATACAACAAAACATTGCCTGTCAATGGTGTCGTGGAAAACTGGGAGAGTGATGACGAGGTACTGGACAAGCCACTTCTGCCCTTATACATAAGTGAAGAAGACCTAAAGAAAAATGCCCCTAGACTGGATTCCGTTGACATGGGATCTTCCTCTCCTCCATTCCCCCCACCCCCTAACCCGTTTGCGACTGACAGGAACTCTCCCTCCTTATCTTCTCTGTCCCCTGCTGGCAGTGTACCCACCTCCTGGCCCACAGCCCTGCCTCCTGTTGCAGTGGATCTGGGCCAGCGCCCCGGCAGCGTCTCCGAGGACGACTCGGCTGGCTTCCTACCGCACACCCTCAGCTCCACGGAAGCCAGCTCTCCTTTGACAGAAGGCACTCCGCAATGCGAGACCTACTCCTTCGATCCCTGCGTCGACTCGGACCCCGATGACTTGGGAGAGCAGTTTATGCACGGGTCGCCGAAGAAGGGCACAGGCTGCTACAGAGGAGCAGAAGACAAGCAGGACTATGAGAGACGGCTGCGGAATGTGTGTGCCGATCAAGACGCCATCCCTATTTGAGTGACACAGCGCCGTGGGGTGACATAAGCTGACTTGAACTTTGTATTTACCTTCATTCGACTTTTTCAGATGTGTTGACTGTGAAATCTGTAGTGTCAGCAGTGTGTATCTGCTGCGTGTAACCCAGACAAACTGTGGACTGGGAAAGGTTTCTAGTTGTACACTCGTTGTTGTAGCTTCTTTTCAGCTGTGGTCTCCGTCACAGACTGGGTAAAGAAAGGCGTAGATCCAGCGGAACGCTTTTCTTTGAAACATGAGATGCGAGTCTATCACAAAAGACAGTTTAGGATTTAATGTCTCAGTGTTCGTAGAGTTGACAAGTGTGGCAAAGTGGACTTTGACAGTAACTTTGAAGTTGCCATACTGCCATTGCTGTAGATTGGTTATATGTATATTGATATCAAGTGTTTTGTCCAATGGTGTATAGATATATGTATATACGACATGTACTTAATTTAATTAAGTGATCCACAGCTTAGCCATGTAGCCAACAGACTTTGGACATTGGGCTGCGCATTGCAGCTGTGGACTGATATGTTTTCGCTGTGTTTGATTGGAAATGAAGTCAAGTGTCATGGTTTAGCTGGAAGAAGCTACTCCAGAACGTAAGTCAAGTGTCATGGTTTAGCTGAAAGAAGCCACTTCACAGCGTAAGTGCCATGTTTGCTGGCAGTCTTCTGTTACATTGGATGCTGTTGATGCTTGTGATCATCCTGTTGCGACGGTAAACTTGTTTCAACTATTGTGATTTGTTTCATTGTTGGTGAACCATGTAAATATTGTTTGCTTTTTTACAAATGCATCGTCCACATCTACATATTCACAATTGTATAATTTATACACGCCATGCTCATTAATATTTATTTTAATCACCGTCCAGTCGTTTGGAAGCACATTTGTGTGGACGTTGTTTACAAGCAGTCACCCCTTGCAGTGTCACAGTGAGGGTAAAACAGCAATCGCGCCATTTATCAATGATAGCACAAATAAAGCAATAAATAAGCATTGGAACACAGTTTATGAAGATCACACAGAGTAGACATTTATATGGAGATCAAGGTCATTATATTTTACAGTACATTTCACTGGTGTTCAGGGTCTGTATAGGTCGTTACATTTGTTGTCTTTGGTGTGGCACTCGTCATACAATTCTGCCAATGTCTCACAGAGGATCTGTCTGTTATCTAAAAATTTCACTATTTCTAACAGACTAGTTGGGAAAATTGTGACAGAGCATATATCATGAATGGAACCTATCAATAAAATAGAAGAAAAGAGATCATGATGATCGCCTCAACTGTTGCTGCAAACACAATCAAGTAGGAATCAAATCAAAGTGAAGGTCGCCTTAACTGTTGCAGTAAACGGAAACAGGACAAAACACTCACCGGTGTGTATGTGTGAGAGCTGTATTTGTTACATTCTCCCTGTGGTGGTCGTTTCTCAGTGCAATGATTGTCTTTATTGTCAATGTTTCGGCTTATCTGCTAATACATAACTCTTCACGCACATTTTTTTCATGTTTCGATTGATCATTCTCTGCACTGTCAGTGTATGCTCTTGCGTTGTTAATGTCTACACTTGTCCCTAATCAAAATGTCTGTGTATCAAATGCACTTGAATCTGTACATCATAGTCACGTCTATTTAGTAGATCAAAAGATCTACTTGGTTTACTGTTTAGATTGTGATTTGAAATGCAGAATGCCATACAGTCATTGGATGATTGTGTTTTATGTCAAGCAACTGAATACTGTTCTGCTCTCTGCTTGCAGTGCATAATGTTAGGGATTTTAGCAAGGGTATGCTGTTCAGTACTGTTCTTTTTTTAGTTTTCTGTGATGACAGTGGGATAGGCTTGCTAGCCATCTGGGCCATAAAGGACATTATCTGCGTCTGTTACGCATATTCTATTATGTCCTATCCCTCAAACTTCTCTGTGCTATAGCGTGGGCTGCCTTGGCGGTATGCCATACCTGCAATTACCGCAGGCCTTTTGCTGACACCGAAAAAAATATAGTTAACATTTCCATAAATATAAAAGTTTAATAGAATATTTTGGGAGTTTATAACTTACATCCGATAATTGCATAAAAATTAGCCCTGTAAATGAATCCACGGCAGAAACTGCTGCTCTGCGTGAGTAAATGCGGAAATAACTAACTGTTCACCCGCTTCGTAGAGGTTTGATGTTTCGTGCATAGAAATGAACGATAAATCTTCAGCCTTAACTCCACTCCCATACTTGTCTGCTTAGGCCCAGACTGCTGCAAGATATGAGGACCCTCCACTGTGAGAGCTGCTCGACCAGACCGCATTATGGTAATTTATTGCCTATATAACAACGTTGAATATTGCTTTCGTGATCCCAGCAAGTTGGCTTTATTGCCATGTGCGTTTTTCTACTTAAAAATCATCCAAAATGGATCCGAGAGCACGTGGTAAGCTTAGATAATTGATTCTTTCTTTCCAGATGGGAACAACAGTTCCATTTTTAGAGAGGAGAAGCGTGGGCTTCAAGAACTTATATGAGTCGTATTTAGTATTGAATTTTCTGCCATTTCAAAGCAGTAGTTAAGTCATATATCCAAAATGATGGTAATAGCAGCTGGAGCTTCTATTAAGACAAGAGGATCGCTGATGTGCAACTGTTCTGTTGAGTACTTGTTCTCAGCACCATGTATTGTTCTTATCTACCGTTAATGCGCAGACAAACTGTACACGGTACCAAAGAAATGCGCAAAGCAATGTTAAGTTTCCATGGCTGTGTTGGAGATGGGGAATAGTGACGGAAAATGGACTGTAGATAGAAAGCACTTTGTGATTTTTTGTCTCAATAAAATGTGTACAAATAACAGGATGATTTACACAAGACAACATGTAATGATATAAAAGCAATGATCCCCGGCGTATTCTAAAAACATGCCATGGTGGGATATTGCATTATTATGTGGAGACTGAATGTCAAAGGGCGTAGTCAGGTTTTTCTTTATACAGATGTTCTTTTTTTCTATACCGCTAGTTTTTATCTTGATTAAAGTTTTTTCAAAGTCTAAACACTCTAATGGTTAAATATTCAGGAAGTTCTGCCATACCAAAAGGAATTCAAAACAATCCAACACCAGAGTTAGAGACCATCCAAAATGAGAGGAGCATCACATGGAAGTACCGTGCACCATTTCTTTATTATTACTGCATCATCCTGCAGAAATTGCTTTCTGTGCTTGGCATTCGTAACACACATTTTCCACGTGATGGCACCTGCAAAATGAACCCGAGAAACCATCGGGTAAGAAACACGCCGCAGCGCTTGCAGCGTATCATCTGAGGAGAATGCCGGGGCTTTATAGAGCATTTCACCGGTAGGGGGAACGCTTATCACTCTTGCCATCCCGCCGATGCATGTAAGTATGTCGATAAGGGTTTCATAAGGTTCAGCCACGCTCCTAGGGCACCGCAGATAAACTTGGGTGCATAACAGGTTTCTGTTTTTCATTTGAAGAGATTGGCAGCAGAGGTCGTAGCAATCTCGTTTGGCTTCTAGTGGAGCACTAAGGACTGTTGATTTGGAGACGTTGATCTCCATGGTTAGCCCCTTAACTTTATCCCTGACTTGTTTAAGATTTGTCGGTAAGTTCAGGGTATAGCCACGCCCAGAAGGATTGGCATTTGGCCCACTTGAAGCTAGACATGACAACTTAAGGATAAGACTTTGGGGTTGATGCACAACTAGGTTGTATCCCTTTCCACTGTGATTATTTCTTTCTTGTGAATTATCGTACTTAACTTAGAATCTTTTTTGCTTCCAGATATCTTTCAGTTGCAACATTTTGACAAGTCTCTGTCATTTTTTAAGATAGTAACTGCTTTTGTTATCTTTGTGTAGACTTTGTTTTTGTTGGCAGTGTTCTGTGTGTGTGTGTGTGTGTGTGTGTGTGTGTGTGTGAATCTACACGACGTATCTTCTTCGATGTGTTCACCTTGAATAGCAATAATCCACAGGATATTTTGCAAAAATCATTGAACTAGATTCATGTAAAATTCATCGTCAGAAATATGTCTGTGTGGCATTTTGACTGATTGATAGACGTTGATGGGACTGCCTGTACACATATCGTCTTCGTTACAAAATTGATAGGTTCATTGACCTAAGGGCTTTTGGAAATGTACCACGGCAATGCAGATGACCTGTAACTGGTGTGGATCGAGGCTTACCGTCATCATACCATCCTGTTTTACGTTTCTTTGGCACATGAACATTACATTGCTTTGACATGTCACCCTTGCATACTTCTCTACTTATGATGATAATTATATATTATGTCCGTGCTTGGTAAACAATGGCGGTTATATTTGTTTGCTTCGTTTTCGTATGTTGTACGTGCATTCACAAACCACCTGTTATATATTATTGTCCAATAAAAGCTTTACATGGCCGGTCTCCATTTCTTAACTGTATTCTCTTCACTGAAACACATCTTTCCTGATCCAGATCAGTCAATGAAGACGATTTAGTGAGAAGGCGTGATACAAAATTAAAACAGTAAAATAAATCGGACTGTCAGGAATTATTCAAGCTTTTTTCTGAAAACTCCAAGCGAGTTTTGCATGACGTGGGCATTGTACGTTAGGACAGATGCACTTATCCAAATGGCTGTTTTCTTCGCACTTGTTAGAACTTCTTTCAATGCCCGTCAAGGAGAATAATCATCAAAATTTAGATATCAAAGACGCTTTGAAAAAAAAGATGAGTTGTAAAAGAAAATGGTCAGTCAGAATAGATTGGACATATTATCTTTGCTACGTCTCTTACCCCCTGCGTTGGGTTGTACATAACCTTGTTCAACCCTCCACTGTGCGATGAGACTCGCTGAGATGCCACAGTCGCTTATTCATATATCTGGGTTAGACTAGAGAAGCAACATTCATCTTTCCTAAAGACCATTTTGGTGGTCTGTTGAGAAGTTCATTATTCATCATATCAGAAAGACTGAGGTAACAGAGAGAGAGAGAGAGGGTGGAGGGAGGGGGGTCATTGCACATGTCCTGGTCAACCTACAGTATTAGACTACGTCTGCCATTCATGGTCATGATTCATGAACTGGTCATTGAATGGACTAAGCCAGGAAAATGGTCCCTTAGCTCTTCGAGTCTACCATGTCACGTAGCAAGCACAGAACTATTCTGAATTGCTCCTAGTTTTGCCTGGAAAATCGGGGTCGAGATAGAGATTTTCACTGGTTTTGAAGGGTTGTTTTTTTTATTACTCCTTTTCCCGGAAATGTGGGTGAATGCATGTCAGCTTTTATGTTTTAATTGACGAGAGAACTACACTCAAATGGCTGTCATGTTGTCTTTTATCGTAAGATATCGTTTTGGTTATTGTTTACTGTCATGTAATAGTTTAAATTATTATTATCTTAATCGTGATTGTAGATGATGTGCTAACTGAATATCATGAATTGAGTTCTTAAAATAAACGTGTCTTTGTTTGTATGAATAGGTAACTGTTCATTACATTTCTGAGTTGTGCATATATTTCTTAGAGAATAGTTCATGATTCATTATACAAAAAGTGTCCCCAAAATGTCTTTTTTTTCAAAACAAACAAACAAACAAACAAACCGCCATACGGCTAAACACTGGGGTTACCTAGCTGATGTATTCTTTTTTAACGTAATGCCTTGATTTTTTTCCACAGACTGACTGTCGACGTGACTGCTTGTTGAGTTCTGGCAATGCAAAGACTTTGTTGTTGTTCACAGTGACGTGTTTGAGATGGCGGCGGCGTTGTTTTGAGATGTACGTTATCCTGCGCCAGAAGCCACTGGATTGTTGGGGGCATGCCAAATAATGTAACTCAGCGTGATGGACTCTTTTTCAGCTCGATTCGACATTCCACTCAAATATCCATTGCATTCAGAGTGGTCTGATTGGTTGTGTGAGTGAGGTTTTGTACATATATTATTTAGATATCACCGTTGTTGTTTTTTGTTGTTTTTTTATTTGTGGTGTTTTTTTTCACGCAATATTTATTATACCACAGTAGTGCTTTTCAGCATACATGTATGCGAAAAAAAGCTAGAATCTAGGTGGAACAGAACTGTGTGATTTGTATTAGTTTTTAACAGGATGGATGGGTTATTTGTTGGTTTTATTGAGCGGGAAGGGCAGGAAGCAGAAGCAGAATAAGTCACTAACGATGGTTTGGGTGAATATGATTTCATCGCCATGAGTCCATGGGAGTAAAAACTAACAACAACAAAATCTAGATAAGAGTGGTGTTTTTAAAGTTAGCCACAGAGACAAAGAATTGTTTTGCTTTTTTTCCCACTTCTGCTAAATTGCTGTAACTGATCACAACTCGATCCCTTGTTCTTTCGTCTCGTGATGTTTCGATAGCTGTTGATTGATTGATCGAGCATGACAATTGATTGACCATTGCGTTGGGTACAACTTCTGAGAATAGGGCGGTCGTTCTGCCAGGAGAAGTGGTGATATCAGAAAAGAAAGTGCCAATGGAATCGAGACGTCTAGTTCATAGAATCAAGGCTTTGGAAATTTCTTAGTTTGATCTTGAAATTCAACCTTGCATTTGTTTCTTTAAACACTAATTTCTCGTGCAGTATTTGTCTGAAAGCATTAGCACTTGTCCATATTTTACGTCATTTGTTAGTGATTTTTGCATTGAAAAACAGTCACTTTTGCATAGTTATGTGGACGGAAACAAAACGCACAAACTTATCAAAATTTTCTTCTTTTTACTTGCATTTTGTTACTGCTTTTTTTAAATGGATGATTTTGTGTTTGTATATTTTTATCACAGAAATTTATCAGTCATGCATTTACTATATTTAGAATTGAAAAGAAACTGGGGAAAATGCACAATGCTAAGGCTTTTATACGATATTTTATGGAGATAAAAGGTGAAGATGATGAGTGTGATGTCACATTTATGTCCATCATTTACCAGGTAGCCAGAGCACGACGATATGTACTGACATGCTGGCTTTTGCCTGACAATGTATAGCTGTGTTTTAGTTTGCAGAATATTTTTTACAAGATTATATATTTGTATTTCTTTTTCTACCGTACTATGTCATTGTCGTTGTATGATATCATTTCTGTCAAACTCATCAACCCAAACCTACCCTTTTCACTTATCATACGAGCAGTGGTTCTGCAGGTTGTGACACACTTTTAACTGTTCTTTTTTAACTGACCGAATGTAGTCTTTAAAGGATAGAATAGAATAATTATGTGTAGTTGAGACTTGGAAAGAAAACTTGTTTGGAAGCTGGTAGGACTAAGCTGTGAAGAATACGATCCAATGAGGTGAAGGTTGCCATGGTTACACCGGAATAATCATTTGAAGATACGAAAGATCATTTTTAAGTTGGATGATAAATCTGACCAAATCGACAGTGGAGGAGAATACTTTAAAAAAAATATATATACAAGTCGATCTAGTCTGTCAGATCATGGTGTCTAAAACCAGTGTTGTCAGCTGACGGTTTGGATCCTAATCCTGACAAAGGCAGAAGCTGAGAAACCTGTACAGTGTGAGACTGTCTACGTCATCATCCAACGGAGGTTTCGTCATCGCTTTTGCTGCACATCTTAACCCCTCCATGTACTCACCGTAACCACTTCACAAGTTTGTTAGTTTAATAATGATAGCTTTTTTTCTTTTTTCTTTTTTTTACACTGAATACATGTTTAAGTATTGTTGTTGATATTCATTGTAACGAAAGTTGTAGTCGTCTTAAGTGGCCATTGCTTCTCTATAGTGTGTGTTCTCATTTTGTTTTTTATGGATTGAGCTCAAACTGCGCTCAAGAGAACTGTTACTAGCTGGGGCGCGAGCAAGGATGACGGCGAGGTGTCAGATTGTAGACTCCTGGAGAGAATAGTCATAAACTAATGCATTTATTTTCAGTCAGATGTTACTGCTGCTCGTACAGTAGTTCCTTACTGTGTGCAAGTCGGATCTTATGTTCTGCAAGGATCTAGCTGTTGTGAGGTTTTTTGTTATGTTTGGCATGAATGAGGATGAATAAATGAAAACGATTCGTTCTGTGTTTATTTCTTTTTTTATTGTGTCTGTAGAACTTGTGCTCTCTCTCTCTCTCTCTCTCTCTCTCTCTTATTCTTCTGCTTCTGCTTCTTCTCTGTCAAATACCACAAAGGTGTAAATAGACAACCAGCCGCCTTGGCGCAGTAGTTAGCCCCTTGGGTTACGGACTGGAAGGTCGCGGGTTGGAATCCCATGAGTCGTAGGGATTTTTTCGGACTCCAGCCGGCTCCTACCCTAGGGTGACTGTGCGGTGGGCTCATTGGGAAGACTGGGACCACACAGTCATGCTTCATCCACTTTACTGATGCGAGTTTGAGAGTGTTGCTCAAATTACCTGACCAACACTGTAGGTGTCTGTATCTCTCGGACCCGGTTGACGTCTGTATATGTTATGGTAGCGTAGAGTACAGTCCTGTCAATAAGTCACAAATCACAAGCACTTCCATAGCAGCAGCATTACATCATCCTCATCATCATTGATAATCATGCAATAGAAATATTGTCTCTGATTAGGTAGACTCGGTTGCTTTAGTCTCATGGTGACCTCAGTTTTGGTTTCCCTGTGAACTTCTGCTCCTATGGTGAAATTGTGTCAAAGCCTTCGGAGTTGGAGATTCACGGGAGAAGGTTGTTGGAGGGACGTTGTGGTGGTCGCCATCTCAAGTGTATGACTGTCAGTCTGGCTCCGCGACTGAGCTAATACTGTCGTCAGTAGGGGGCTTAGTAGGTGCTGTCGTGCTCAGGACAGGCACCACTGAACACCAACGTGACCTAGCAGGAGTGCAGGGTCCCTCTGGCTGGTGGCCTTACAGCGGCGTGACATTGATGAGCTCCATATGGAATTCCGACCCTGAGGATGGGACATAACGAATCTGGGTATGGCTGTGGCGGGGAGATTAAAATGAGCACCGTGGGAACAGCAAGACAGGAACATCACAGAAGATGAGGTAGCCAAAAAACAACAAAAAAGGTGCAAGAAGAAAAAAGAAAGCTATTGTTACTGCTGCTGCTATACTCTCTCTCTCTCTCTCTCTCTCTCTCTCTCACACACACACACACACACACACAAAGTGTAGCCGTGCCTAAATAAAACTTTCTTGGGAAAATCAGACGGAAAACCAAATAAACAGAGCGCTAGTGTTGGCATATCAAAACATGGAGCCATTTTTAAGCCGTTGAGTTTTCTTGACGTTTTTCCCGAAACAAGTTCATTATTCAAAACGTTTATTTTGGCATCTCTCTCTCTCTCTCTCTCTCTCTCTTTTCCCATCGGCTTTGATGCTGAAGCAATATTTCCACGCCCGTTATTCCAACTCCTCCGTACATACCCATGTTCAAGTTTCTCATATTATCTTCTTCATCCTCACCTATCCCGTAGTCTAGTAGACCGTTGGAGCACCACTGAAGGTTTTGCAACCAGCTTCCTCCACTCCTCACGGTCCTCAGCTTTCCGTAGTATGTCGTTCCACTCAAGGCCAGTCCATTCTCTGATGTCTTCCCCTCGTTTCCTCTGCCTCTTCGTCTCCCTCCTTGTACTGTTCCCTGTAGGACAGTCTTAGCTAGTCCAGATGTTCGTGTGACGTGCCCATATCACTTCAGTTTGTGTTTTTTCTCTGAGGTCAGGAGCTCTTTACATAACCCAGTGGTGTTTTCAGTTCTACAGGCTATCAAAGCCAGACTGCCAGGATTCGAGAACACACTTTTGACAAATCTAGTTTGCTTTCTCACTGTCAAATCAAGACAAATCCAAGAGAAATCTAGTTTTGTTCAATCAATTAGTTGGCCCAGGCCAAAAGCGGTGTCAGTTATTGATGTCAGCTAATTGCCAAGGCCTACACTAAAATGTTATGTTGTAAAATGTTGTGTTGAGATTGC
>JAUZNI010219762.1:0-11818 GCA_034780235.1 Concholepas concholepas | reverse complement strand
CATTTGTATTTTGAACCTTAGTGAAAGTTTTACAGTTTTACAAAAAATAGTTATGATATTAAATGTCTCAGGGGAAGTTTCTTTAGTTTCGTGTGGCAAGAGAGAATTATGGTAGTACAGGTATATGCTTTACCTTTGATGAGAAAATATTACAACCATTGTCAAATGTGTGATAATCATGATATCAAATTGTGACTGACAGAAGATGCTATCGTCAATGATTTCTTTTGATCAGTTCTCTTGGGGGGGGGGCTTTGTTTTATGTTTGTGGTTTGGTTTTTTAACAGATTATCACAATCAAATGTGTTTTGAAGTTCGAGTTGGGAATATATGCAATTATGAAATGTGTGTTTAAATACAAAAAATATAATAAAAATATGTGTTTGAAGACAGAAATTTGGAATGTGAGTGTGTGTGAATGTGGGTTTTTGTTTTGTTTTGTTTTGAGAGATGTAGTGATGATTAGAAGTCATTTATTTGTATCTTCACACTTGTAATCGAACATGTTCTTACAGTGAGTGTAATGTACAGTAACCACACATGCTGTTTTGCTGGTGTCCTGAGGGTTCTGAATGGTTGGTTGATAAGCTTCCTCTCATGTATCTCTGCTGTGAATCATTTTCACTGTAAAATTCTTGGCAATGTGTTTTACTCAGCCCTTAAATCATACAATGAATAACCGACTTGGATTTCACAAATGACAACATACCACATTTTTTAAATTCCACAGTCTTCTGCATTTCCCTTTTTCAGGTTTAAATGGTCAAGAAATAACTTTTGTATATGTGCCGATAATCATCCAGTGAAATAGAGACCAAGTGCAGGACAACCTCAGAAACCTTTTTTCTTACACCTATTGAATAAACACAAAACAACATTTATTCTCTCTTTGATATAACTTTATTGTCCAGAAAGCTTTACATATAAATTAAGAAGAAGAAAAAAATGGCGAATACAAACCTGAAGCTGCTAGAGCAGCACAAACCTTAAATTTCTGACTCTTTGTAACGGGATCAGCAGCTGTAGCAAGTAGCCTCTGTATGCCGGTGCATCCTCTTTTGCTTGTGGGGGGAACGGAGACATTGTAGTAGCTGATGGAAATGATGTAGTAGAAGTAGTGGCTGAAAAAACAGACTTCAGAACTTCACTCCACTTAGGTGAGATCCGTAACTTTGTTCAGCCAACAGGAAGAAAGTGATGAATTCAGTCTGAAGTCCAAGGTTAGACAAGTGCTAAGATATTCTGGTCAGAGTAACTTATTGAGCAATGATTGGATCCTAAGGTGAAGACTAGCGTTTTCTCGCCACTGCTGCTTTTGAAGAGATAAAGCTCCTCTGTTTATTAAGTCTTGCCATGGGATGACCCAAGTCCTTTTGACCCGACTTGATTTGACAGTGTTTCACATTAAGTTTCCAAGCCTATACCAGAGTGAAAAGTTTGCAGCAGAGCTTTATAAAGGAAACTTACTATAATTATGCCTGAACCTGCACACAAACTCAAAGCAATGTGAAAGTGATAGTTGAAGGGGTCTTTTGTGTGCTTCTTATTCCATTGAATTGAAAGCCCAAAGTGCTTGCAAAGCCAATGAAACTAGTTTTTAAAGACATCAGAAGTATCAAAAAGCAGATGGTCCAAAGACAGTACACCATACCTGCCCAGAAATCCATTCAGCAGATGCTCAAACTGCATAGCCCAATGATTGGATGTACTCCCTGAAGTCTCCAATGCGCACCAGGCATTTTGTGGGTCCAAAAGACACCAAAAGCTAACTTCCTCTGCATGTGTGTTGATATGAATGAAAACAAGGCACTGGCAGTTCTGTTCATGCCGGCCTTGAAGATCATCAAAACAATAAAGTCATCCCTTATCCACACGGGGGTGCCAAGATTTTGATCCTGCTATCTGTGACTTCTGAACTATAAAGATATGTAGCCTGCTGCCTTGTTTATTTTACTTATTTTGTGCCTGCTGAATCATATATTCAGGATTTGTTGTCTTTTGCCTTATCTGTGTGACTAGGTTGTACCGGCTGATTCACATATTCAGTGTTTGTAGTCTTTTGTTTAATATACGTAACAATTGTGTACCTGTTGACTCACACATTCAACTCCATACATGCCCCAGAACACTCACTGCTCTTTCACTCCTATCAGATACAAAGTCAGCTAATTTCTGCTTGATACAATAGGTGCAGCAGTCTGTACTGGGCTCCCAATAAATTTACACATCCTTGTTCAAGCGCTTGGCAACAATCTGTTACTTGGCAGGAATCTTGTTTTCATCTGTCGACAAGCTCTATCCTACCAAGAGTTTGTAACATGCTCATGGCACCTGGCCCATGATGCTGCTGATAGCTGAGAGCTGAGAGCAAAGCTGTGTATCTTGTCTGCAATCTGTGGCCATGCAAACGGTTAACAAGATAGCAATCAGGGCTTGGCTTTTCAACCCAGAAGTAACGCGCTAGCCGAAATAAGTTTTTCAGATTTATCTATCACATGCACCAATCCTGCAGCCAAGTCAATACCTTGCACGCCCAGTGTGGTAGTACTCATTCACTGTTCGTGTTCCCATTTCTTCATACTGGCGCTGCCACATCCTCATAATTCACTTATGAATGCTAAAATGTCTTGCTGAGGCATAAACAGCTACTCAGCTTCCAACATTCCAACAGCACCAAATCGTTCTATTTTCTGACGGACTCAGCATTTTTACAGCAGCTTTAAAGCTGAACTGAATGGCCAATGCAATCCAAAGGCCAGTGAATACAGTGTAATAGCCATTTCCATTACTTACTTGCACAAGAAATATATATACATCACAGTGCTTGAAATAATTTGACACGTTTTAAAAATGCAACCAAATCCAAATAAATGTCGACAAGAGGGAGTAAGTGTGCCAAAGGTAACAAAATACTTGTGGAATGCTGACTTTGCAATGTATGAATGGTGCACTGGCATGGTTAAGTGCATTCGTATTTGGCAGATGATAACAACCTCACAACTGCTAGCCTTTGCAGACCATCTTCCAAAAGTAATTTTTGACAGGCAATCACAAAGCTCCTTCCAACCCTCACCCCCAACTCCTTCTTTCCATATACTCAGAGATCACTGTCCCTAAAATCATGCAAGTGGGAAAAAAACATGAATGGAAGCAGAGACTGAGAGACAGAATGAGAGGCATTCAGGAGACAGAACAAAGCACAAGATAATGGCTGAATCTGCAAGGAAAAAGAAATGATTCATTTGCCAATTAACCAAACAACACGTAATATTCACAAAGTTAGGTCCCTGAACTGTCAGCCACTGGAGCATCACAAAGACAGCAAAAGTAATGATGATAATAACTATAGTAATAATGAATAGATAATTTTTGTTGTTCTTCTTCAGCTACAGCTCCAAGGTTCACCAATGGAGAGATTTTTGCGTATGCAACCGTCCCCCCCAACCATTTAGGTAGTATAAACTTGTCAGCCATTAATTTTTTTATATATTTTTTTTAAAGGCTAAGGACAGCTGCTTCTGTTATTATCTGCAAGTAAACAAACTCATCAGAGATCATCAATGGCATATAATAAAATATATATATCAAATATCATCTATCAATCATACAATACAGTTGTTACTCTCAGCCAGATCTCTATTTGCCAGGTCTGCAAATTTTTTTTTTTTAAAGTGTATTTCAAATGTCAGGAAATGCACAGATGAAACGCCTTGGAAACAATCTTATTTGCATTCACTAGCATCTGTAAGGTACATCAATGCATCAGTGCTCATGCATACACGTGCGTACACACACACACATATCCACACACACCCTTTTCTGGAAGTGCACTTCTGTCTTTGGTTATCTGCAAATAAAACAGCACTGCCATTACTGATATTCCTCAATGTCTGATGCATACTCAGCTGCTACCAATGTTTCCTGACATCATATTCTACATTAAAAAAAAAGAAGGTATCTGTGGTTAGTCATCATCATGTATTGTCAACTGTATACACTCATGTATAAGCTTCCACACAAAAGTTCATTAAATCTTTAATAACATGCAGATATTGAGTTGATTTCTCCCATACCTCCTTGAGGAGTTAATGGGACACAGTCACACTGCACTTCAATTTTCAGGCAGTGTGTCATGGGCAAGTTGAACCTGGCAGATCCTTCTTCTTCTTTTCATTCCTCGGCTAGAGTTCCGAGGTTCACCAATGGTGAGATTTTGCGTATGCGACCGTTTTTCTCCCACCATTTAGGTAGCCACATTCCGACTTCGGGGATTGGCAAATCCCATCCCTTGCCATGAGGTACCAGGGTGCATGCTGAGTGTGTCTGTGCCATCCGTGTCACTAGCCATAGCTGGTTTTCTCTTCTATAAAGTAGGTGGAGTTTTAATGCATCCAAAAGATGGTCTGTATGATTGTGTTTCTATATGGGACTTCTGTTTCTAATCTCATCCAAAAGACTTTCAGGAGAATGGAATAAGTACCAATGTTGTCTGTCTCCCAAAGCAAAATTCCCTCAAACAAACACCACGGTGAAGACTTGAACATTATACCCATACCAGTAACTTCAAACATTGTAACCACTATGCTAGCAATTCTGCCTATCTGAAAATGTGAAGGAAAGTTAGACATGAAAAATTTGATACATGAAAGTAATGTAGCCTTCAGTTTTTAAACCAATAACTTGAATGTAGGAGCCACAGAGTACATAAAAGCCCCATAAACATAATTGAACATCCTCTTAAGTTAGAGTATGGCTGCAGGAGTGCATGTTCTGGGTGACCTCCACGGTGGTTAAGCTAGGGAACAGCCAACAACATAATCGCTGCATTAGAAGAGGAACTGAGAAGGAGCTGGGCTATGAACCAACACGCACGCCAACTCACACACAAACATGTGCAAACGCACACAGAACATCTTCCACACACATTAAAACCTGTTCTGCCTTTTGAAAAAGTTTGCCACTCTGTGCTGGTGGGAATGGATGACGGAATTTACAAAACCGCATGTACACGGGGACTAGATTTTAAAAAAGCACATGAGTGCTTATTCATCATTCTTGAAACAAAAGAACTAATCCCCCCCCCCCCTTCCATACACACACACACACACACATACATAATGGATGAGTCTACAGGGGCAAAAACAGGAAGGATTTTAATGATTACCGAAGTGAGATTTTGGTCAGACTGCCATTCCTGAGCAGAGCACATGTTGGTATTATTGTAATGGAATGTTCACAATCCAAAGTGCTTGATTCTGATGCCTTGTCATGCGAGTCAGGAGCAATGGAGACACATCTAGTGTGAGCCTAGATCACAAGATTTTGATTTGTGGACCAAAAGAAATATAAAAATAATAAAAGAAAAAGAAATACGTAAAAGTAGCATACACAGCAATTTCTTCTTCTTCTTCTGCTAGCACTCCAAGGTTCACCAATGGTGAGATTTTGCATATGCGACTATTTTTACCCACCATTAAGGTAGCCGCATTCCAACTTTGGGGATGATGTTAAAAACACCACCAGTGTGCATGCATTTAAAAAAAATTTGTCATCTGTTCCTACCGGCATGCAATGGCCTACTCTTCCAAAAAGCAAAACAGGTTTTAACTTGTGCGCAATATGTTCTGCATGCGTTTGCAGGCTGCATCAGTTTATAGTCTCATGCCAAAGATTTTCAGGGGAGCGGAGTTGGTACTGATGTTAACTCCAGGGGAAAAATACCCTCAAACAGGTGCCTCGAACCCAGGCCATCACATTATGGGCTCAATGCTCTGACCCCTAGGGTATCCTACCCCCCATCAAAATGATTATTGAAATTGAAAAATAAATACTAAATTTTTTTAAAAAAACAAATGAATACTAATGAGCTAAATACATCCTTTGCATTACAAAAATATGGCAAGTAAAGTGCACAGTTTGTCAGATATGCAAGGAGAATATTTCAAAGGGGAGGTGGGGACTTGGTGAGACTAATAAATATACAAAAATAAGAGGCTAGGGCCAAAGAATGGAAAAAAGACAACAAATGAATGTATGAAATGCATGATTCATTAGCCCATGAAAATCTTAACACCCATTGGCATACTCATGACAGTGGAGAGAACTTAGATAGAGGGTAGTGTAGTCTAGAGGGGGGGCAGGGTGTTAACAGAAACACACACACACAATGTGCGTACGCAAATAGTGTAAGAAAAGAGAAAAATTGTTTGTACAAAATATTCCTAAAGATAATAGTGGTAAATGGAGTTTTTAGAGCGCTAAATCTTGTAAAGCACACAAATCAAAGTGCTTGCATTCAAATCATTCACACACATGCGACTGTTCACAATTTTTTTTTTTACAGATTTCAAATCTACACACACACACACATACACACACACTTATACCCACACAATGCTATTAGGCAGGGAAAACAAAACAAAACACACACTCACACATACCCACACAATGCTATTAGGCAGGGATGTCTCTTGAAAGTAGGAACAGATAAGAGGTGTAGCTATGGGGGATACTAGGTTGGAAATAAGTGTGTCTTGAGGCTGGATTTGAAAGTATCAAATATAGACTTTTGGCGAAGTGAGAGGGGGAGGTCCTTCTAAATGGATGGACCAGAAATAGAGAAAGAGTAATGGCCAACAGTGGATTGTTTTAATCTGGGTGTTTGGAAGCATAAGGTATCTGTAGCAGAACAGAGGGAGTGAGATGGAGTGTACGTACAGGTGAAGACAGTTACTGAGATAGGAGGGTGCAGCTTTGTGGAGACATTTGTAACATTGGGAAAAACAATATTACACAGGGAAAGATAAAGGTTTTATGAATTGATGCAAAATTCAGTGATAGTAATAATACATTACTGAATGCATGATGACATTATGTGTGAAAGTGAACTGAGCCAGTAAAGTCCTGACAAACTTGAAACAACATCAAACACCCAGCTTCCAGCTGTCAGTCAGCACATTAACACAGACACTGTCACAAAGAAGTTTTGTGAATAACCCCAAAACTTGCATAAAAACAGCTATCTTGGATCACTGCATGTCAAATAGTTTCTGCATGCCCTGCCATGGCATGGGAATAAAGTTTCATCATCTTTGAATATGAATTTTGGCACTGGTAAAGGTGATCGTAAGTGGCTTTTGGAAGAATGTGTGATGTTATACGCTCAATGTGTAACAGCAATATTGAAGATAAAATTTATTGAATTATGAAGTAATACTATATAATCAACATGAATATGATTGTCAGAAGAAACGACAAATTACATTCCATTTAAGATATAGTTAACAGAATATCTTTGTCACTGCCTTCTGGAGTTCTCTGTTAATTGTGATAAGTGGTGATGGAATGATATGAAAATGCAATATTACACAGATCTATAGGCCTGCCAAACCTGGTTTCTATAGCAGCAATACATTTGAGAAAACTGCAATATTCACCAAAGATGAACACACCCAAATGCATGTGCACACACACACACCCAAACACACCCACCCAAACACACATGTGAGCAGACCATGATATTGGTGTGATTGTGGGTGTGTCTATGTCACAAAGTAGTGAATGGACATTAAACAAAACAAAACAAACCAAACGCGCACAGACAAATGAATTGAGATGATTTGTTTGCACACAGCGTCAGTCTTCAATTCTGTAGGCCTTTGTGCCCCCTTCTCACGGAGATCTTATTTTGCATTTTCCCTCCAAGTCCCTGGAGGGCTCATATCAAAGTCTTTATATATATATATATATATATATATATACACACACAGGGTCTTCTACTGTACGGGTGGGTTCATGGTCATCACTTCAGACCGTGATACTCTCTCAGACTCGATGATAAAGCTAACATGGCTGGCAGTTGGGGTGCGAGTAGGCTGTGTTGTGTTAAACCAGAAAGGCACTATAAAACACAAGCAAGGTAGCTCAGCTGCCGGGTAGGTTGCCGTGTGGTTTGGTGGCCTAATCTTGACAGCTCTCTGTAATTTGTTGGCTTTAGAAATGGCATGGCTATGTATGCCCAAGTCAGAAAGTGTTGAATGGGGATGCCAGTACCGAGATTAATGAATATATGGCTGCAAGTTTGTTTGTTTTTTTAAATGGGGTGGGGTGGGATCAGACTCTTCCTGACACTGGCAAAACATCACAAGTCATGCCAATCTTTTCAGTCTGAATCACCTAATAAATGGGACTTTCAGGATGGTACAAACTTTCAACTCCCAAACAGACTTTTGTTTTACTTTACTTTAGACTCGGATACTCACTCTTCACATTTATAACTAAATATTAAAAACTATCAACTGTTACATCGTAATCAATTCATCATTTCTGAACATTACTTACCCCATAAATGCAAAGTGTGCATTTTTCAGCATCTGCAGCAGTATGGTCTGATCATTTGCAACTAGCAGTGTGGAAGTTGTTGCATGTAAGAACACTTACACATGTCACATGGTTGCAAACCACTCATCTGAACGCACTATGGTTTTCACTCCGCACAAAACACTGACACCCGTGTAAGAAAAAGAAAAGAAAAATCTCATCAAGTGAAGAAACAGAATTCATGCGCACTTCACAAGCTGTTTGAAGGAAGACTCAATTTCAAATGGGTCAACGGTAAGAAACATGTTTTCGTAATTTGAAATGTGTTATTTTAGTTGATATGTACTGGCAGGTTCCTTTCCTATGCTTATTAATTTTGTGAAATCCATGTACCTGATCACATTCACTGGCACATTCACTGCTTTCATGAACATCAGGCAGATGCATTTCACTTGCATTTAAGCAATGCAAAACCTTTGGCAACTGTCAATCTTTAATGCTCACTTTTTGAGAGATCATTGATGGAACAAAAGTCAGTAGTGGACACTGACTGTTGGAAGACACTGAAGACAAAGCCATTTAGAAATATATTTAATTTATGGACGGTGTTCTTTTCAGAATTGGCATTTAAAAACAACATCAACACAGGTTTCCGATATGGCACTTTCCGCTGGCCGACTTTGTACATGGTATTTGATTTGTCACATTTGAGAAAATGATGTAACAAATATTCTTCCCCCCCCCTCCTGTTTATCAGTAATCTGTGTACCTGCAGTTATGTTAATTTGGTCATTTCTGTGGACAAAGTTTGCACAATTGAGCGAACAATGCCCACTACCTGTACAGATTTAAACCACCACTAACATGTCTGCCGGGCAACCTATTTAATCAGTGCACTGTTCGATGCCCTCAAATTAACCCTTTGTTCCAGAAACTGTGGGTCTGACGAGAAAAAAAACCCCAACAAACAAACAAAAAGAAAAACCACTCTCACATTTTCATAAACCTACACCATGGAATCAGATGCTTCAACGATCACACAAACAAAGCTATTCTTTGTCATTCACAGATCAATCACATCTCAACGGAAGGCCACAGCGATCACAAGACACACCGTAAACTGACCCAAAAGCTGAAGCTTTCCACAAGGTTTATTGGCTGTACTCTAACACAAACAGAATACACAGTCACTGGGGGTACAAACACAAATCACAACAACTTTTGGGGTGCCCTCATGAAAACTGCTGATCCACTGATGTCATCAACCGGGGAAACAACACAGCTGGAATTTACACTTCCCAAACTGCACCAAGTTGTCAATGTGGACTACACACTTTTGTTTTATTAACTAGGTATTTGAAGCAGCCACCACAGAGAAGCACCCACATGAATAGAGACACATCAAACGTTGATCATGCAAGATACGATATAAAAAAAAAATATATAATAAAAAATCTTTCAGCTCGGTTTTGCACTGACAAGATCAGTTTTCACTTTGAGTTGACGTACGTGTCAGCTTTGTTCTTACCCACACTGACGAAATCATGCACAACTGATGTTTGTTGAATGTAGAAAATAAATCACGACTATCACAAACACAAAAAGTACTGAAACCACAGAAAACATTTCACAGCACATCTGGAGTTTATATCAATTTTTCTGATGGTTTGCACAAATCAACTGATCTTTGTTTTCACTTTCCAAAATCTAAAACTAAACCCAGTTTTTTAAAAAAGAAGAAAAAAACCCCACAACATTTTAATACATCCGATTTCATATTTTTGATGAAATGTGAATCTTAGGCAAGCAGTTGGAACACCTGAATGTCAGCTAAGTATTTACAACACAGTCTCTACAAATGAACTGAACTGAAAATTACTGTCAGAAAAATTCCAGCTGACACAACACAATACATATACTTACACATCTAGAGGCTATGGTTGAATACATTGAAGAAAATGTTCACTCCCTTTTCAAGGTGAAAAGTTACACAATCCATTTTTTTGGGGGGAGGCTATTTTTGTAACTTCACAATAACTTTCAAACACTGCTGCCACAGAAAAACACAGTTTACACCCATTGAAATATTCCATGAAAGCGTTTCATGCTTTCGTCTCACAAACCACAATCTGATTTCTTTTGAGAAAAAAAAATGTCCCTTCTATTTTCATTTGAAGAGATCTTTGATTCCTATAAAAGCTGTTCTGCACATTTTTTGTTTGGACGTAGGAAACATTTTTTTTAAAGATTCATGCGAAAACTTTTCAAAAGATTTCTGGACTGCCATTATTCAAATTTGTCTTCAACGTGTAATGTTACAATGCACACTATGTGTTTTCATCCTATATAAAAAAAAAAATATAAAAAAAGAAGAAAAACTCAAAAGGCTTACCACAAAACTGAAAATCAACATCACATGACCACATTACCAACTTCATAAATAGCACAGTGTTATGTACAGATGCCTATACTGAAAAATGTCAAAAGTTAAAAAAAAAAAAAAAAAGTGCAGAAGAAGTACAAAAATGTTGTCATTGAATTACTGAATGCAGTACCAGCTGTAAAATAAAAGAGGTGACTTCCTCGGCTCTTTGGTTACCATCTGATGAGATCCTGTGCGATTCCAGTCATTGAATAAAGTCAGACATTTTGCCTGTCAGAGCTATGCAAACTTGAATTATCACTGCTCCAAGATTTGTCCACATAAAAAAAAAACCCCAAAATTCACAAAGCCTTAATCATTCTATTTCCACTGACAAGAACTTTCTTCATAATTCATCAAGTCCATGAATAATAAGTTGTGTGTTGAAAATGAAAACTTAGCACAATGGTAAAATACACAGCAAAAGAAGAAAACACCATGTGGAGAAAAAAACACACCCAAAAAACCCCAATGCTTTTGAAAAATCTGTCACCAATCTTGTGCTGACAAAATATACAGTGGACACTGTTACTAGATGTTCTCAACATATCACAAACTCTGATGAAACCAGCACAGTATCACTTGTGATCAAACAGATCTTCATCTCCTTTTCCTTTTTCCTAAAACACGATCTTTCTGAGCACTTTAATTCAAGACTACACACAAGGCAACAACAGTTCAAAGAACTGACAAATCACACAAAAGCCACCGATTTAAAATCACCATCTTAAAAATCCGCTTTGTGTTGGTTTTCAGCTGGTCACATAACCAGAACATGTCTTCCCAAACCAACGAAGCAATTTATCATTTAATTAAACACGGCACACAGCAGGATGAGATGACGACAACGATGATGAGAAGAAAGATGTTAATAATCATGCCCGGGGTGGCTCAATGCCCATCTTGTCAGGATACTGGCTCCTTTGGAATCACTGTAGAAAATCACACACACACACACACACACACACACACACACACCCCCCACACACACACACACACACACACACACACACCATATGAAGATTGTGTATGAAAATCTAAAAAGATGTAAATCTGAGGGTTTTTTTTTTAATCACC
>JAUZNI010218651.1:0-11855 GCA_034780235.1 Concholepas concholepas | reverse complement strand
ACACACACACACACACACACACTTATACACACATTTCAAGTGCGCCCAAACATTGGCTTTTTTATTGCTTGCCGTACTTTTTGCACAATCGCATTCTTTACCCACTCTATTTTTTTTCTTAACCAACACCATTCATACACAGAATCTCAATTCGCATGAGAAAAAAAATCGAGCTAAGAAAACACACACACACACACACACACACACACACACACACATGACTTGAAATCAAACGTGTTCCCTAGAAAGAATCCAGGCAGAAAAAAACGAGAACTTACGATCCTTTCTACATGATTAAGGCAAACAATGCCCACGAAGTTTATCCAGGTGATATGTCGCCATGTTTTAGGGTAGGTAATTTGATAGTCGACATTTGGCGCCATGATGTATGATTGATGACTGATCGGGAGCATGGGGGGACTGGGAGTGCTTTAGTGTGAATTACTGACGTGAAAATGGTTGGATATTGGTGGAGAGGGGTAGGGAAAGAGGGAGGAGTTGGATATTTACCCAGCCGTGTTCACCTTTACAAGAGGTTCAGGTGTTGACAGCTTGCAGGCTGACTAGAAAAAAAGAAAAGGCTTGAAATGAGCTTTCAGTCGGCATAGGTTTATTTTTCCTTTTCTTCTGTGGTTGATAGGTTGTTGGTTTGATTAGATTGATTGATTGATAAATTCATTTATTCTTTCATTCGTTCATTTATTTCTTTATTTATCAACATATTCATTTATCATTTTACTCTTAACCATTATATCTTCTGTCCTCTTCCAATTTACACATGATAAGTAGCAAATATTGTTCACAGTATACAAACTCATACGTAAGTGTATGGTAGATAACTTTTTTTAGATGTGAAATCATGTTCTATGCTGGATTTTGGACTTTGTACATGCCTAGATGACTATATTACAAACATGAAAGCATCAGAGTTTGAAGCCTTTGCATTAGAAATCATGATTTTATAATGTTTCGTTCAAAGGCTCACTTTTTGTGTTTGATAACTTTTCAGCTTTTTGATTGGTCTATTTTTCGATAAATTCTGGTTTGTTTGTTTTTTGTTTTGTCTGCTCTAGAACTATATTTCACATACACATAGTACTATAGATTTTGCCCCTGTTTTTTAAAGTAAACAAAACATCAGGGAATGGGGAATGCTTTTAATAAATAAATCAACATTCTATCTTATATAGTCATGAAACCATTCTGAATCTTACTAGATCCTCCCATTTCCATGCCTGGTGAAAGTGGTCACAATCTGGAGTGTTGGTTCTTGTAAGCTAGGCACTCATACATTTACTCACGATCACACCAAATGCAAAAGCTTGCGTTCATCTGCAAGTATGAGAAGAAAAAAAAACAACCTCGCAAACCTCCAACAGACTAGATTTGAGTATATTCTATGGAAAGAGATCTTCCCAGTGAAAACGTTCCCTCATTGGCTCAACTCACTTGAAGAAGACAAACATTTTGAGCTCATTTATCAAGATAATACTTGACACATTTTGTGGGAGGTAATCCCATAGCCCCCATTTTGGTGTCATGATGTATGACTAGTGACGCGTGGCATAGATTGAGGATGCTTTCGTGTGAAGACCAAAGGTGAACATGGTTTGGTAAGGGGTGAGAGGTCCATGCCATATTTGCTGAAATCCATCCATGTGTCTGGAAAACTGGAGTAACTAGCAGTGTGCTGGCTCAGTAGAAGTGAGAACAGACCTGTTTGGAGTCATGAGGTAGAGAGAAGTTGTAGGCAGTGTGGGTTTTCTTTTTCGTGGTTTTTGTTATTTTCTTCTCTCTTTCTCTCTACTATGTAGAAAAATCAAGACCTGTTTATTTCACACATACACGAAAGCACGTTTGTATAATTATGTGTGGCTTTGTTTCCGGAGATGAAGTCAGCTTCCATGCTGCATCTTATTGTATTGTATTGTATTGTATTGTATTGTATTATATTGTATTGTATTGTATTGTATTGTATTGTATTGCATTGCATTGTATTGTATTGTATTGTATTGTATTGTATTGTATTGTATTGTATTGTATTGTATTGTATTGTATACCACTTTAAGTCAGGGTAGATTTCTCTGTTAAATTCGGGCTGCTCTCCCCATGGAGATCGCATCGCTACAAGAGCAGCACCACTCATTATTATTTTTTTCTGTTCTTGTCTGGATGTACATTTGTTTCCCTATCAGTTTAGGCTTTGCAAAACATGACAACTGTACACCTGAATGACTATATGCATCAAAAGTGAACACATTTGTTGGTTTTTAACAACAATTTATTCTGGCCCCTGGAGAAGCTGAGGTCTCTGATGCCTCGCTCCCTTACGACCGTATAGGTTATGGGACACCTTTACCTTTTTTCTTTTTTTTTCACTTAATCTGGTAGGCACCATCTGACACCATGATGTATGGTTAATAACAAGTGGCAGGGGCTGGAAGTGCTTTCGGGGCAAATACCTAACACGAAAGTGATATGTCAAGGGCAAGAGGTGAGGGATGAGCCGAGGGGTAGGATGTTTGCTCAGGTCCCTTTGCCTGCCCAAGAGACTCAGGTGTTGGTAGCTGGCTGCTTGACGGGAAGAAGGCACAGATTTGTATTATGCTCTGAGCTGGATGAAGCTTATCCATTGTTGAGTCTTTATCATGACTCATGACCTTTCCTCTGCTAAAGTAAAAAATTTAGACTGCCTCTTTTAACCTTAGCAATGCCAAAGATGGCCGAATTTGGAAGAACAACGGCATAATATACACATATCCTTACTGTAACAACACACACATGATTGGCACTAATTATGAGTTGTGACTTGATTTTCGCATGCATTGTTCTGGGCTTTATGCCTGCTCGAACAGTTGTATACATGAAGCAGTTAATCTGTATAAGTGGGGCACAGTATTCATGAATCTTTTCTGATCAGAAATTTAAGAAGCGATGTTTTAGATATCATAATACAGAAGAGCAAAGTAGTTTGTATGTAATCTAATATGTTGTTTTAGCGTACTCATCCTCTCCCATCTGTAAATCTGACTTTCAAGGATATTTCGGTTTTTTCTGAATAATTTTTGTTGTTGCTTTGACTTGTTTTGTTTCTGGGTGACTTGAGTGTAGAGAACAAATGGTTTTTTGCCACTGAATTTTAACATCAAATATCTAACAAGTCATGATATAGAGACTAAAATCATAGTGCCTTCTGTTTTCTTTCGATTTAAAAAAAAAAAAGTCTGTCACATTTGCTTACAGTACAACTGCTGTCCTCACACTCCTTAACAGTGGCCATTCTATTAGCTCACATTATTCCGGCAAAGAATCTTACATTGGAAATGCTTTATAGAATTGGTTCTGGACAATAAAAGTGTTCCCTTATGGTCGCAGTTTGTGTAGTGAAGTCAAATAACGGGCACTAAGATTATCCAGGTCAGATGTCGCTATGTTTTAGGGGAGGTAATTTGATAGCCATCATTTTGATGCTATGATGTATGACTGCTAGTGAGCAGTGGGGACTAGGAGCTTTTTAGTGTGAATGATTGACGTGGAAGTAGTTTGATATTGTGTGAAGGGTGTTGTAGGGGAAAGGCTGTTTACCCAATCTCTGTTCACCTGTACAAGTTCCAGGTGTCGACAGCTTGCAGGCTGAGTAGTAGAAGGGATACTCTTGTGCTGAGCTTTGTTTTTCTTGATTTCTGTGGATGGTTGATTGATGAAACATGTTTTGTTGTTTCTCAATTTTTTAGATTTAGATTTTAAAATATTTTTTATGAATTTTCGTGTTGTTTTTTTCTCTCAATATGCTCATGATCATTGACAAACACCTTTTCTGAGCATACACAAAAAAACATGTGCTTGCTGAAAATCATTGCCTGTAGGATGCTAGTTATTTGGGGGTGATTTCATGTTTTTATGCGGTAGTTTGGACTCTATAAGATTTTTAATGACTGTAAGTACGCTGAGGACGTATAAGTTCAGTGGTCACAGCACTTGCTCTCCCCAAGCTAAGGTAAAGCCACATTGAGCGTGGTTACCAAAGTGGATGGGTGATCGACCGTTCGTGTGCCTTGGCTTCAGTACAGTCCCCCAATCTACCCAGCTGTAAATGAGTACCTGCACTCTTTAGAGACAGGGTAGGTACCATTGTTCTGCCTTTCGAAAGAGTAAGCCATTGTGTGCCGGTAGGAACGGATGACAAAATGTAATAAAAACAGACAACAAGCTCCCTCTTGTCCTGTTTAGACATCAACCTCGAAGTCGGAACACGGCTACCTTAATGGTGGGTACCTTAATGGTGGGTAAATGGTCGCGTATGCAAAATCTCACCTCAGAGCTCTAGCCGAGAAATGAAAAAAAAAGCATAGTATGCTGCAGTAGTTTTGACTTCCTTGTCTCCCCCACTCAGTCACCATCCGAATGGTTCCCCTCATGCTTCATGCATTGACTGATCCAAATCATTCAGGTATGGGTGCTTCATGTCTCACTGAAGGTGTGTTTAGAAAGAAAATGCTCAAACATGCAATGATTTACAATCAGACTGATTCTGTGGAGATAAAAAAAACACCACCCACTGAGTAATGTTTTTGCTCAGGAAGAGAAATTACATGTTGCACATAAAGTTTACCAGAATATCAATCCTACCTGTTTTAGTGGTGGGTAGTTTGACAGCCACTGTTGGGTGCCATGGTGCATAGATATTAGTGAACAGCAGGTTCCAGTAATGCTTTAGTGTGCGCAACTATCGCGGCAGTGTTTTAGGAAGGGAAGGGGTGGTGGGTCTCAGTGAAGTAGGATGTTTCAGGGACCAGCGTTTTGGACCCCTGGAGGGCTTTCAGCCTACCGCGGCATTTGTCAGGGCCTCCAGAGTTGATGTCTGATGATTCGAAGAAGAAGAAAAAGGATGTTTCTTCGGCTCTATTCACTCATGCAAGAAACTAACAAGTTAGAAGCATGCTTAGCTGCAGTTTGGCCAGATCTTGTTATCGATTTTCTTTTTTTATGATGACCCCATCACCTGTACTCCCCTCTTTCCAGGTGGCATACAACTTATGGAAAATGTAGTTTCTACTAGACATATGCATGCATTCCATGCAGACAAAGTTTAAACATATGTGTTGTTTGATACTATGTGTGATTTTGGCTTCAATGCTTTTTTAGGGCTAAGCTGGTAGGTTATGTACACCTAGGTAACTTTTTCCAATGTGGAATTACATCATTTTTTATTCCTAAACTGAATACAGGACACTTTAGCATCAGGATAAACGAAATTACAGACTTATGTAACTCTGATGTTTTTTATGCACAAATACTTTTTACATACTGATATATCATCTTTCGACAGATGGAGCTATTTTGTGCTCTATATTTGAGGTGCTTGCTGAACATTAATGTAATATTTTTCTCTCATACTAGAAGACAAGTTCTTTTCTTAAAGAAATAGATATTCAACATTTCGTAGAATTTTATTGCAAAAACGGTGTGCTGTCATCACAATTTATGCAGGTATTGTAAGCAGACAAACAAATAATTATCTGCATTAATGGGTGAAATGAGTAAGTTTTGCTTTTATGCATTTTTTGAGGCTAGGCGAACGAACCATGTATTGCGCATCTTGGTGACTTTGTGCATTGAGGGGATTAGGAGTTTATTTTTCTCTTTAAACTGAATGAATGGCTCTCTTCTTTCATGATTCATCACTCTTCAGAGCTATGTATCTATTGTGACCTTGATATTTTCACATTCAAATACTTTTCCCATAACACAAATTCTTTTTTCGTCAGACTGATGAAGGTACTTTCTGCTCTATGTTCTTTTTCCTAATTGATAATATGATATCCCTGGAGTCGGAATGCGGATACCTTAATGGTGGGCAAAGAAGGATGGCATATGCAAAATCTTACGATTGGTAAACCTTGGAGCTGTAATCCAGTAGCGAAAAAGAAAAGATTGTATAATAAATCGTCTGTCATACCACAATAGTTTTCTATTTTCTTAAAGAAATAAATGTTATGTGCTTTGCATTTGTATTACACAAAGTGTATGCTGTACCTAGTACAATGCATCTCGCAATTTCTTTCCATGACTTTAAGCATTTAGCAAACGAGGCAGGTCAAACAAAAAAAGGATAAGAGCAAACAACAAAAAAGCACGCCCTTCTAATTTTACTTTAATAACCTTTTATTTTCTTCACAATCTATCATTATTCTAACTGTTCTCTTCACATTCCATGCACTGATTGACATGTGACACACACCATTCAGGTTTGGAATCGCCATTTCTCACTGAAAGGCACATGTGAAATGAACAAACAGGGACCACTAATGGCCTAAAATCAAACGTGTTCTTTACAGATCCCTACGATAACGACTACGGCATGGTCTCTGCTAAGGGAGAAGAAATCAAACATTATACACAACGTTTGCCAGGGTAATATGTCTGCATGTTTTAATGGATGTAATTTGATCACCGCTGTCAGGTACGTGCCACGATGCATAGCCATTAGCAGGTGAAAGATTCCGGAGTGATTTTGTGCGAACAACTGACATAGGGGTGATTCAGGAGAAGGGGGTAGTGGGGTATGATGTTTACCCAGCTCCATGCATCCATCCAGGCCAGGAACTCAGGTGTTGACAGCCTGCTGGTTGGCTGAAAGAGGGAAACAGATTTGTATCATGCTGTGAGTTGAACAGAAGTTCATGTTAGGGGTCTTTTTTTTTCATTTTCCATCATCACTACCTGCTCTTCCCAACTGGCAAGTATGTTGCTGACAAATGTTTTATTTTTTTTAACACATACACACACATGCAAGCACGTGCGCACATACATGTGCAGGCAATAGCATTATCTGTGTTGGTTACTGCAGTTAAGGAATTTGGTGTCAGTTATTTGTTTTGGGCTTGGCTGGAATGCTGTGTGTGTCCAAGTGACTTCTTGCCTTTGAAAATATATGAACAGAACTTTTTCATAACAAATTAAACTTGTGACATTCTTATGCCACAATTATCCCCAAAGTCAGAATGCGGCAAATATGGTCGCATACGCAAAATCACACCACTGGTCAACCTGAGAGCTCTAGCCAAGGAACAACAAAACGAAACCATCACAATTTTTAAGAAATTGTATTCTCTGTAACTTTGATGTTTAATAAAATGATAACGCTTGCCCAATCCATACCACAAGTGAACTACTCTTTCAAAAATGAAGTTGCTTTGTGTTGCTTAGTTTTCTTATTCAACAAAAATCTGTATTAACTCATTTCTTATAGCACAAGGTAAATTTGTTTAAAGTAAGTATTTCATATTTAGTATCAAGCATCTTTTTATTTAGACAAGGAGCATTCTATGGTGCATTGCATATAGCCACTCTGTTGTCTGACTAAAGCCTTTTGATAATTGAATGCCATACAAATAATAAAGTATCTTTTAAAAAAGGAAAATGGAAAAAGCACACCTTTCTTATTCACACATATTACCTTTGAGGTCTTTGCATTCCCCATTTAGTCACCATTCGAATTATTTTTCCAACAATCTGTGTTGGGATTGACACCTACCATTCTAGTAAAGAAGCCTCATGACTCACCAAAGCTATACATGGGAGACAAAAACACACAGAATATCTGAATTAGCAAGAGCTTTGACCTCCAAAGGGATAAAAAGAAATACAAAATATTGCCAGCACTCCCTCCCACTTTATTGCCTCCCGTAGTTGCTCACCATTCTGATTGTTTTCCTCACATTGATTGACTCACACCTTTAGGTATAGAAGTCTCATTTGTCAAAAAAGATATGAATAGGTAGGATGAAAGCACACAAGTCTCAATGGCTTAGAATTCAAAGTGTACTGTGGAGATCCAGATGATAGCATTGCTTTGTATCAAGTTCAGTGGAAGTTGATATCAGTCTGTTTCTTCCAATCTGCCCACAAGGGGTTGACCCTGTTCAAGGGGATTTTTCTAAAAGTCCTTCCATGAGACTGTAAACCAAGGCCGTGCATGCAAACACATGAAAAATATCTTGTGCACACATTAACACCTGTTCCATTTTTCAGACGAGTAGGCCATTGTGTGCCGGTGGGAACAGATGGCAAAATTTCCAAAACTGCGTGCACATGGGAGCGGATATTAAAAAAGCACAGGAGTGTTTATTCCATTGTCCTTGAAAGAAAACAATAAGAAAAGAATGAATAACTAAGTATAGAAGCATCATGACTCACCAAAGCTATACGTGAAAAGAAAACACACAAAACATCTAAATCAGCAAGAGGGAGGTCAAAGTAAAAAAAGCAATAACAAAGAGTATGTTCTAATATTGCCAGCACCCCCTCTCACTTTATTGCCTCCTATATTTGCTCACCATTCTGATTGTTTTCCTCACATTGAATGACTCACACCTTTAGGTACAGAAGTCTCATTTGTTAAAAAAAGATATGAATAGGTAGGATGAAAGCACACAAGTCTCTAATAGCTTAGAATTCAGAGTGTACTGTGGAGATCCAGATAATAGCATTGCTTTGTATCAAGCCATGAGTCAAATAGAAGTTGGTTTCAGTCTGTTTCTTTCATGACTCACTGTCTTCCTTCTTTTCTTCTCAAAAGGCCAATAATAATAATAGTAATGTATGGTATTTATATAGCGCTGAATCTTGTAAAACAAACAAATCGAAGCGCTTATGATCACTGACAAATGTTTTTGCACCATACCTGTGTATATATGTTGTGCAGACAAGCTTACACAAGTGTGCTGTTGGGCTGTAGTGAGTGTTTTTAGCTTAAGTCCTGGATTTCACTTGACTGATTGACCTACATAAGAGTGTGTTTGTGCAGTTAGGAAACGGTGTAACTTTTAAGAATAAACTGAAAAACATGACATTGTATACCATAGTTTACTCCCCGAAGTCAGAATGCAGCTACATTAGTGGTAGGCAAAAAAAAGGTCACATTTGCAAACATCTTACCACTGGTGAACCTCTGAGCTCTAGCCGGGAATGAAAATAAACCACAAAAAGCAAAAACTGAAGAAGCAAAAAAGGAACCAACCAACCAAATAAACAGGCAAAACCAAACCCTAACCAAAAACCTGTTTCAATGAATTACAGATTTATGCAGCTCCTATATCTGTGATGTTTTAATGTGAGATTCCTCAAAATATTTTCTTTTTCAACATGTGAGCTTTTTATATTCTGTATTCTTTTCTTAATCAGAGTATCTGCTGCCCTTCAATCAAATAATTTGTGCCCCATACCACAAAGCATTTTAAATGAACATAACCATTTTTGTGTTCTGAATTTATTTTTTACAGAAAGTGCACTCAGTACATGAGGCAATGAATTTTGTTGCTGTATTGGTTTTTTATATAAATAATATATTGAACAAGAGGGAGGCCGTAAACAGGAGATAAAATAGAGAAAATACAAACCACATGCTCCTCTAAGTTTGTATACACTCTCTTGTACTTTGTTGGCCTGCACATCTGCTCATCATTCCAATATTCTTCCTCACACTGATTGACACATACTACTCAAACATAGAGGTTCTTTTTACGTGGAAGATATTTGTAAGAAGAAAAACACATGACTCTCTAATAGCTTAAAATTAAACATTTCTTTGGGAGATCCAGACAATAAAACTGTTCACTACATGGTACTAGGGGCAAGAAGAAATCAAGCATTACACAGGCTTTGCCGTAAGTATTATGCATGCATGTTTTTTGGTGAACTGTAAACTGCTATCTGGTACCATGATGCATAGCCATTAGCTGGTGAAAGATTCAGGAATGATAGACACCCTGTTAACGACTGACATGAAGCAAGGTGATTTAGGAGGAGGGGGTAGTGGGGTATGATGTTTACCCAGCTCCATGCATCCAGCCAGGCCAGGAACTCAGGTGTTGACAGACTGCTGGTTGGCTGGAAGAGGGAAGAGATTTGTATCATGCTGTGAGTTAGATGGAAGTTGATATTATCAGTCTCTGTCTTCCATAGTATTCGTCTCTCTGACTCTCCTCTCTCAACAAGTAAACATGTCAATGGCAAAATGTTTCCACCACGCACACTCATATGCTTTGCACAGAGAAAGTTATACAGAGTTGTTGTTTTTTTCATTCCTCGGCTAGAGCTCCCAGGTTCAACAATGGTGAAATTTTTATTTTTAGGTATGTGACCATTTTTGACCAACATGAAGGTAACCGCATTCCGACTTCAGGGATGTATGCTGGGTATGTTTGTGTTTCCGTAACCCAAAGAATGCTGATATGAATAACGGTATCTTTAACGTGCATATTTGATTTTTTGCCTGCGTATATACACGAAGGGAATTAAGGCACTAGCAGGTTTGTACTTGAAGTTAATCTAGGAGATAGTGATGGCTGTAAGGTGTGAGTCAAATTTTCTTGTACCAGTTGCTGTTGTAGCAGCATGTACACTTGGTTGACAAGACGCAGCAGGTTAGAACCGGAGGTCTTGGCACAGTGGTTAGCGCCATGAGTTCCGAACTGGAAGGTTATGGGTTCGAATCCCATAAGAATCATAGTGAAACTTTGCTCAATCGAAGACGTTGTGCATGAAGTTCACTGCAAGTATATCTCTATATTTGAGGTGAGACAGTTTGATAGCCACCATTTGGAGGTATGGTGGTTGGTTTGTCTAACAGGGAGCAGTAGGCACTCAGATAGCATTAATGTGAATAAGAGTGACGTTAAAAAGAATTGGTGTAAGCCAGCTGGAGCATGTGCGTGCATGTTTGTGCGTGTTTGTGTGTGTGTGTGTGTGTGTGTGTGTGTGTGTGTGTGTGCGTGTGTCTGTGTCTGTGTTGGAAGGCAAGCCATGATAAGACTTTGAGCACATTGAGCCAGCTCCATCCACTCAACAGCTTGCTAGCTCACATAAAGAGCGACTAGACATCTATTCAGCTCAAATTTGACGAAAGTTTCTATGAGGTTTTTGTTATGACAGGCTGTCTTTTTTCTTCTTCTTTGTCTCCTCAGTATTCACACAGATCAGTTACAGTTATTTTCCACAGCATGCATTGTAGTGGACACGTTCATGCAAACCACCACAGGAGTGTGTGGTATTGATTGTGTAAGGGAGGGTTGAATGTCCTTTGCTCCGTTTGGGCTCGAACGTACCTTCTGTTGAAGTAAAATGTAGACACGTATTACCAACGATGATGAACTATCGTTTTCAACTGCACTGAAAAGACACTTAAGGTTTGTTTTTTTATTTATTTATTTATTTATCTATTTACTCATTCTTTTCTTTCGAGGATAATGGAATAAGCACTCGTCTGCTTTTTTACTTCCAGTCCCCGTGTGTATGCAATTTTGTAAATTTTGTCATCTGTTCCCACCAGCCCACAATGGCCTACTCTTCCGAAAAGGGGAACAGGTTTTAACGTGTGCGCAAGAAGTTCTGCGTGCGTTAGCACACGGGACCTCAGTTTATTGTCTCATCCGGAGGACTTTTGTTTGTCATGAATTGTGAGATTTTCCTAACATTGATAAAGTGATAAACCACGATTCCATATACCATTGTTTGAAGAAAAAGTTCTAAGGGATGAGAGGTGTCTCTGATTTAGTGAGACACTTGTTGATCCAAACATGGCATCTAAGTGTGATGCTCTGTTGTAGACTCGTCTCAAGAGTTGGTAGAATTTGATATTCGGTTTGTAGTTCAGATGTGGATTCAGCAGCATCAACAACAGCAGCAGCAGCAGTAACAAAAATAGTAATCGTATTATGATAGCTTCAAAACGACATGATTGTAGTGTACTGTAGTGTAATGTAATGTAATGTATTGGGATCATGTGTGTGTGTGTGTGTGTGTGTGTGTGTGTGTGTGTGTGTGTGTGTGTGTGTGTGTGTGTGTGTGTGTGT
>JAUZNI010217541.1:0-11880 GCA_034780235.1 Concholepas concholepas | reverse complement strand
AGAGCAAAAATGCATTGTGCTGCCATTAAGCGCTTGACAAATCACATCAGACTTGGCATGGGAGAGATCATTTGATCTTTTTTGAGTCTTTCTAGATAAAAGGCAGGAGAGTGAACCAAAATGGCAGAAAATAGACAAGTAGGTGACAGGAAGAAAAGAAACCGGAAATTGCTAGCACATAATTTCCAGGTGGGGAGGCTATTTATACTGACAGCCCTATAGGAGATCTTGCAAACAATGCTCAGTTCCTGCCATGGCGCATATTTTGCCACTTTAAAAAAAAAAGTATGGTAGAATGGGTAGAGTGCAAGCGCTTTGATTTGTCTTTGCAAGATATAGCGCTATATAAATTCCATTTATTTATAACTCGTCTTAACTCAACTGCCTTCATCGCCACTGTCATTGGTAGGAGTTCCACACAATGCCACCAGGGCATACAACTAGACAATTGACTAAATTGTGTTAGGATGTCATAGGAGAGCAGACACTCAATTATTCATACAAGGTAATTTTGAACCAGTCTCTTTCAATGCGAAGACACGAATGTCCATTGAAAAACATGGCTGATGATTTGTTTTCATTCTATGTCAGTTTGCACTAATGCAACAATATATTTTTTTTATAATGCACACAAAAAGCTTAACTTTACAGGTAAATACACATTTGCTCTAATATGATTTCAAGTGCTTCAGTGAGCAAGACAAATTGTACCACCCCTTCACCTGACTTTCTGGCACATGAAATTCCAGCTGCTGTTAGCAGGAAAACCAAGTGTTGGCTTCTTTGTTTAAAGCTGCTAGGGTCAGCCAAGTGCTCGACAGAGCACCAAAAGTAGAGTGTACAACTTGCTAGGACACCCAAACTAATTTTTAGAGAATTTCCCCCGAGACCACATCAAGGAAAATGTAGGAATTCTTATCTTCCCATCTGCCAAAAGTGGGAACACAGTAGAATGCACTGTCTGCCTGTTCACCATCCTTGGCTGACAAACAGGCAAGGGAAAGGTGGGCGGGGCTGCAAGAGGTTCATTTTTAGTGGCTATCATATGTAGGTGCAACAGAATGATTTGATAACTGGCCACCATTGATTTTGTGATTTGGTTTTCAGTACTTTATTGTCAAACAGCTTTACAGTGGCCAGTTCATTTGTTGTTTTTTACTGTAAAAATGTGTTAGCCGTACTGTTATTTTTAACATACAGAATTTGATTGATTACAGGCAGACCAGTGCACAGGGCTGCAGGGTTTTCTGATTTTCCACAGTTTTGGTGGTGGGACTGGCTCAGGCTTTGCTTCTCTCCTCATGGAACGACTGTCTGTGGACTATGGCAAAAAATCCAAACTGGAATTTGCCATCTACCCAGCACCCCAGGTAAGAAAGAAGGATCTTGCCAAGATCAGATGTTTTCTATGGATGTATTTTAAAAGGGTTGAATTACAAGGATAAGTTGTTACTATAGAGATGAAGCGACAGTGGAAAAAGGTTGAAGACTTTGAAATAGCATTTCTCCGTGTTTCAGACTGAATTTTTCAGATATTTTTGTTGCTTTTCCTCCCTGTGTACGATGATTCTAGTCACTTCCCTTTGACCACCTTGCTCACATTGTCATTAGAAACATGGTGGGTCATGGAAACAGGAACATACCCAGCACACAACCTGTACATAAAATGAGCTGCTCTGAAGTTGGAATGTGCGGGCTGAGGCCTGTGGGCAGATCTGCAAAGTGACAAGCACAGACTAGGCACCCCACCCGGCAAAGGGAATGCAGAGAGAGAGAGAAGCGTGCTTAATTAAGCCTGTCTGTAAATTGTGTCAAAAAGTGTTTATTTGAGTGGTGGTTCTATTTGCACTGTTAACTATTTGGCGAAATAGTTGTAAAGCTCTTTCAAAAAGTTTTCATTCTCTCATGTTCTGATCACACTTGATCCTTTTCAGGAATTATCCAGTCACTTGTAAATTTTGTACTATTTTTATTTTTTAAGAATATCCCATTTTTCCTTTTATCAAGTTGACCTATTGGGGTTGAAGGGGTAGTTGGGTTGGGTTCTGTCCAAAATTAAGAATAAAATGCATATTATTTATGAATCGTGTGTCAAAGTTAGGAGTATAGGAGATTTTCAACTACAAGTAAAGAACATTATAATGGCTATGTGTGTTTTAAGTTATTGATTCTGTCTTGTGTTACTGTTGTCATTTTCAGCTTTTTTCTTTTTCTTTAAAATTTCCTAGGTGTCGACTGCAGTGGTAGAACCCTACAATTCTATCCTGACCACACATACTACCCTGGAACACTCTGACTGTGCCTTCATGGTTGACAACGAAGCCATCTATGACATCTGTCGACGCAACTTGGACATTGAACGACCCACCTACACCAACTTGAATCGCCTGATTGGTCAGATCGTCTCTTCCATCACAGCCTCCCTGCGCTTTGACGGCGCCCTCAACGTGGATCTGACTGAGTTCCAGACCAACCTGGTGCCCTACCCCCGCATTCACTTCCCTCTGGCCACCTATGCTCCCGTCATCTCTGCAGAAAAGGCCTACCATGAGCAGCTGACAGTGGCCGAAATCACCAACGCCTGCTTTGAGCCTGCCAACCAGATGGTGAAGTGTGACCCCCGCCATGGCAAGTACATGGCCTGCTGCATGCTGTATCGTGGTGATGTGGTGCCCAAAGATGTGAATGCAGCCATTGCAACCATCAAGACAAAGCGTACCATCCAGTTTGTTGACTGGTGCCCCACTGGATTCAAGGTAAGTGCTCTATCTTAAATAGTTTGCATAATTTTTATTGATGTCTGTGTAGGATCTTTTCTAGCAGTTCTCACCAAAACCTGTTCATTTGCATGACCTTTGAAGAGGAATGTAACCAGTGAAGGTTGTTTTTTTTCTCTTAAAGCACACGGTTTTCTTTTTACAGTATAGTGGTAATACACTGCATGACAGTTCTAACCTAAACTGAAATCAGTTTGGAAGTTGAGATTCTTTCTACATATACTTGCTATCAACACAAGTATGATGCTATTCACAATAACAGTGCTCTTTTCTGATTTGTAAGACTGGGACGTCTTTCCCGCCTCGAGTCCTCACTGAAATAAAATTTTAAAAGTCCCATATACTGTCTTGATGTACAAATATTCTCAAATAGTCTGTATGTTGGATGTGTTAGATTTTAAATTGCAACTGTGTTCTGCATAGTCAACTTGGCTTAGAATATGAACTGCAGCAACAAAAAGAAAACGTCCTGTGTCTGCAGGTGGGCATCAATTACCAGCCTCCTACAGTGGTGCCTGGCGGTGATCTGGCCAAGGTGCAGCGAGCCGTCTGCATGCTGAGCAACACTACAGCTATTGCTGAGGCCTGGGCCCGATTGGATCACAAGTTTGATCTGATGTACGCCAAACGTGCCTTTGTCCACTGGTATGTGGGAGAGGGCATGGAGGAGGGAGAGTTCTCTGAGGCACGTGAGGATCTGGCAGCTCTGGAGAAGGACTTTGAGGAGGTGGGAGTGGATTCTGTGGAAGGGGAGGGAGAGGAGGAAGGAGGAGAGGAGTACTAAACTGTTTTGTATTGCACTCTCTGAAAATGGTCATGGAGCCAGGATCTTCCACATTTATTTTATTACATTCTGCTCTTATGTTTATATCATCTGCAATTACTAATTTTATCTCTCTTTTTTTCCAAAACTGGAAATTCAGTTACTATTGCTTTTGTTCCCGTTGCATCTCTGTGTGAAATGTTGTCAAAGGCCAAACTTTGTGTGATTTTTCTTTTGATTGGTTTTTATTTTCACAGCTTTATGAACAAAGTCTTGTTCAGACCCAAGAGTCAGTTTTGAACCAAAGTCTTTTCATCACAAAGACCATTTATATGCTGCTTCCTCCTGGGTTTGCACATTTCAGTCATTTACTTTTTTCCCAGTAATACAGACTTGATGAGAAAAGAAAAAGGGGGGGGGGCTGAAATGACCAGATTTTATGGAAGGACATAGGTTACTGGAAAAAAAATCTTGATCATATACATACTAGTCAGTGCATTACTTATTCTACGCTACCTGGTCATGGGGAACTGACATTCCATGTTGGATTTTGCACTCTGTCCATTGTTCAGAACAGAATAGCACACACAGCAACTAGAGATCTTTGCTAGGAAGGTTACTGAAATGCTCATATGAAAATGTCTAAGATGTTGTTAACAAATGCCACGGTACAGTACAATAAACGTGTTCCAAGAGTGGAAATTGTCAATTCTTGTAGTATGGTAGCAGTGGACTGCTGAGAGCATGGCGCTACTTGCACTGATCTTTTTTATGACAGCGATTTCCTGAACATGATTTTGAATCTGGGTCACATAAGTCTTTCCCATTGCAGCATGAGCTACTTGTTTATTAATTAAAAAGCAGTATATGAGGACATGTATCATCAGTATAATTAATGAGCAACGATGACCTCTTTTAGTAAAGGGTGAATATGTCAACCCTTATCTTGCCCAACAATGAAAAATACTTTGCCACACCACATAAAACAAAATATTTCATTACCTTGATAAAGTTCATGCATTATCTATCTCTTCTTTTAACTACAGAGCCAGGGTTTTATCTGCTTTACCTTGATGATTCTTTTTTGTTTTATTTCTCCTACATAAAGCAAAAACCAACTAGAATCTAAAAATTGCAAGCATTGATTATAGTATCGGTGTATATCATAAAATTCTGAATGGTAAAAAGTGTTTTCTTCTTCAAACACTCTGACAGCAACTACTGTTGCCTGTCGATGGGTGAAAATGTGATGCGCTGTTAAGTGCCTGATAACTCGGGGGCCCATCACATCCAACTTCGGCATGGGAAATAATTATCTTTGAAGTCTTTCTGGGAAAAAAGACAGAATGGACCAAGAAGGCAGAAAATAGACAAGAAGGTGACAGGAAGAAAAGGAACAAAGCGGAAACAAAGAGGGCTAGAAAAGGGGGAATTATTAACATGCTATTTATACTTTTCAGCCCCTAAAAGTTATCTTTCTCTGTAATGAAGACCTCATATCTTCAGCTTTTGAAGACAAATCTTTTAATCCATTTTCCAAAATTTACTCCAGTTACAGGTGACTTTGCAGACAATGATTTGATAAAGATTGCAAAATAGGAGTGGAAGAAATGGAAAGCTTTTTCGAAGACAGGAGTTTAGTACCTTTCTGTTTTCAGCTTCTTTTATAAATATAAAAATGCTCCCAGGAAAAAGATACAAGAAAAAAGGAAAGAAAAATATAAGAAATAACACATAACGCCTTTTTTTTTCAACTAAGAATACTCCCACTTTATTCAGTCATCACATCAGACTGATAAACAAAATCTCATTAACAATGGTTGGAGACCACATTTATTATTTTCAAACCCTCCATGATCTGTAATCTAGCTGACATAATTCAGAAAAGAACATCCAGGTCTGCAATACTACAGGAATAATCTGCAACAGATACTACATTTCTATAAATAACTGAAACATATCTTCCATCCAGGAATAAAATCAAATTATTCTGGAAAGGAGCAAAATACTGCACATCTGAATGGTGATGATAAAAGATGATAAATATACAATGACAGTTTGTTTATATATATATATCAAACCAGACTGCGCCAGTTTAGTAAAGGGGCATGGTGTAGCATATCTATATATTGTCTTTGGGTCCCCCCCACCCCCATCATTTTATCTGGAAATAAAAGTGGTGATTTTTCTGTGCACTAAGGCTTTCAACTTAAGCTAAAGTCCACAGCCTAAGCATATAACTTACATGACCAAGCTACTTTTCTATTGTGGGGAGTGGGGGGGTAACATTTAAGAAAATGCTTTGTGCCTATCGGCTCCATGGTAAAAGCCTGTGCCATGCCTGGAAACAAAACTTTAATAACCATAAATTATACATTTATTCCAACGCTCTAGGAAAGAAGAAATCGTTCAGGTTTACACAATTTCAACGCTTTTTTTTTTTCTGAGCAAAAATCAAATGCAATGAATGATGTACAACATTCTGCAGTGTATATCTTTACAAACATCAGTGTCTGCAATTTGAACAATTGCATTTTTACATATTTCTGCAACAGGTTTCACATACCTCTCTTGCACTAGTATACTTCAGAAGTGCACTGTGATTTTCTCCCATTATGAATGAGGTGTTGTGAACAAATAAAAGCATATCGTAAACAAATAAAACAATGTACCTATAATTTCACAGCGTCAACAACAGTATCGTAACTAAATGCATTGCATGCGACTGTAAAATGGACAGATCTACTTTTCAAGTCTAGAAGACCAGCTTAAAAACTTAATGCAAGACTACATGGTAAAACTGCAGAATGTTTTTCTCTGTTGCTAATGCATTTATACACCTTGTGAATATGTAGCATGTCTATAAAAACTAAATGGAAAATGTACAGTGACCATGATCAGCTGGAACAAAAAGAAAATTTCACGGTGATACTTCATACATCTCACATCTCGTCTAATCACACAATATCTTCTATAATCCTATTCTTTTCCCCGAATATCAAAAAAAAAGATGACACTATAACAAAAATATAGTTTCATAAACAAATGCCACAAAGAAATCACTGTAGGTTAAATGAAATGCATCATTCAAATCGTACTTGAACTGAGGTGTACTCATTGTAACTTGGCAAACAGTATGAGCTACACATGTGATCAATTATTGCAGGTTACTTCATCCTCCAAACTGAAGTACATGCCTGTAATGCCTTACACTCATCCATCTATAAATAAGCCTTCAGGGGGACTGGACCGCTTTAGGAAGGAAAAAAAACCTGTTTGATGAAAAGTCCCTTTTGCAAGCTAATAATAAGCACAATTTTGAAATGAGTATACATGAATGACAGCAAAAGTTCAAACTTAAAACCACTGCCCCTGCGAAAGTGAACACTTCATACTGACCACACACTTGTAGCAGTCTGAAGACAGCAACCACAAACCCAAACTGCACGCGATGACATGAAGCCTCTGTTTGCTCCCTTTTTCTTCAGACCCTACTTTCCAAGCAAGCAAAATGAAACAAAATTTCACTTTCAAAACCCAAAATGTTACTACTTCCAACCCCATCCTCGCCAAAAAAACCACCCTTTTCTGAATGAATAGGAACAGTTCATGAGATAGCAACTGATGCACAGAGCAAGATAATGCCACATTAGACAGAGCAAGGTAATGCCACATTAGACAGCAAGATAATGCCACAGTTGACAGCCACAGTACAGAGCAGTGACCTGACAGCAGTGAAGCGCTGCACCGAAACTGGTCTTGCCTGGCATCTCTCAAGGCTGTAGAACATGCTGGGGGGTATGTTTGCATCCTCTGTACCACAGGTCACCCCTCCAACAGAAACTTCAGCAGTGACACAGACCTGCGCCCTCAGTTACCATCAGATCACGAGTTCAACATCATAACCACTCAGCTTTTCTGCTCCTATCAACTGGATACACATCAGTTTATATAGATTAAAAAAAATAATAAATAAAAAAGAGGACAGGGAGGTCCAGATGAGGGCAGAAAAACAAAGAAAGCTGTCATGTTATTAGGGAAGAAAGCTGGTATACACTGTCAATAGAATGTGGGTGAACAGAAGAACAGTCAAAATGTGATGATTTAAGACAGAATCTGTACATGCTTTGAAAACTCACAAACCCCAATCTCCTGATGGTGTGTAAGGTTGGATGAACGTTAGCATAAAAAACATCTTACCTACTTCCCATCCCCACATGAGTCTGTCTTGTCACCAGCCACTTCCATACAGCACTGAGATGACCATTTTGGTACTAGTTGATACAGAAAATATATTAAATTCATCACTGATGAAAAAAAGGAAGAAGACTGAATATTATGAGATAAAAGAATAAGACAAGGGCAAAAACAAAATAAAAAATCAGAAAAGCTGCCAATTCCTAAGAGGGAGAAAATTGAAAGTTTGAAATGTCCCATCACAAAATACTTTCCAAAAATGCTGTGTATGATTTCTGGACCAAAATATAACTTGGTAAATTTCTGGATGAGTGGGGAGAGGGACTGATGTAAAATCACATGCAGTCACAGAGTGTACAAGGCACAACAAGCTGACATATTGTGCACATGATCAGTTATCTGTACCTCACCCACAAGTATGTGCAAATCATCCAACAGTTACTTACATCTTATCCACACAACAAACCAGTTCCCAGATTTGAAAAGAAAATCACTTTACAAAAACTGGTTTCAATATTTCTTTGTGCTTGGTTTGTCATATAACCAATCATCAACAACAACAAAAAGTTAAAAACTTTTTAAGATGATACATTATCAAAGGATAAACTTCATAAAAAATAGACTACTTTCAAAAGCTAAAAACGAAACCTTTTCAAAATGTATTCCCATGCTAACAGACTATTACCTGGGAAGCAACCATTAGTGTCGTCTGAAATCCTTGTATTTCAATATCAGCTGATATCAACATTCTCTTTGCTATAACTTGTGGTTGTTGAAGAGACATAGTTGGAAAGTTGAGCAATTAATGGACTCCTGTTCCATGTACAAGCAAGGCTCAGTGGATTTGGAGAGAAGATCGACTATTTGCTGACATACCAATCTGCCAATTTCCTAGAGCATTAACCCCCATATGTAAGCATACACACACAAATATTGTCATGAAACAGTCCCTAAGTCTGTCGGAATTGCAGTGTGAAAACCATAACGTAATCTGTAGAGTACTGACCATGGACTAGAGTGACATTTGTGGAGAAATCCTTGAAGGAGGACAGACACCATAGGGTTCTGTGCATCAACTTGACTGTCAAGGGTGGAGAAACAATTTCTATGCTAAAGGCCGTAGATACATATGCATCACATCAATTTCTTTGCAAAAGACAAACTGTTTCTTCCACAAACTAAATCTAAAAAGTTTTGAATTTGATATACTTCCAGCCAAACCAAAATGGAGACAGTATAGAACAATACCAACTTAAAACAAAGTGGGTCAAATATAGCAGCCATTTTAAAACCAACCATGTCATAACAACCTACACAGGGACACTGCACAACATCCAAGTGATTGGATTCCTTGCGGCAAGTAAGACTTGGCAGTGCTGAACAATCGGCCATTTTCCTCAAATTATGACCCCCCCCCCCCCCTCAAAAAGCTTACCAAAAAAAAAGCCCCTCCCAAATGAGTTACAAATACCATGAGGGCAAATAGCATTGCCAGACAGACATCTAGTGCCCATCCCTCTCTTCAAGTCACTACCTCACAGACAGAATGAAAGAGTACATTCATTAGATGACTTGTCACAAAAAGCTGAAAGAAGTGTAAGGCTTGCTCGGGACAAATACACACACACACACACACACACACACAAAAGAAAGATAAAAGGCAGCGAATGGACTGGGAAGGGACAGAATGATCAAAACAAAAAATGACTGCAGAATTTCTGGCAGGTGGGGTTACTATTTCTACTAAATGCATCCCCGGCATCCACATGCAAAGAATCTGGAGGTTAACGACCAAAGAAATACTACCTACCAAAGTGGATACATCTGACATTTTACCCATACACACACCAACCCCTATTTTCCCGTCCCTTCAACTGTGTGCCAACCAGTATTCCCCTGACAGAAAACAATCACATCAGTGTCTACCCAGAAGATGTGAAACCCCTTCCCAGAGTGTTCAAATTGACAAACACACCGTTGCTGCAGTCTTCCACTGACACATTGCTCCACTCCACGCCATCACACACACCCCGCTGTCTGTCAGAAGAAAGGTTGCCATCACTTCCAAAGAGAAGAGAAGACCCTGTGGCCCTGATGATGTTTCACACCTGTCCATGAGATGTTTGTCAGTTTGATCACCAACAGGAGGCATGACAGCAACCGTCTCGGTTCTGCACTTTCTGAGGAGGTAGTGGTCAACACGGCTCACTCTTTCTTGTCTTCTGGCATCACCATAAACAGCTTCTGCAGGAAGACGGTCATTGTATCTGCAACACGGGCATCCATCATATTCATCGGCTATTTTCTTCAACAGACAACTATTTGTATCCTTATTTTACCACACTCAATTAGCACTGAGATCACATCCATAGGTGAGGAGATTTTGACACGTTCTATCAAATCACTCATTACTTCAATCATCGTCATTTATAATGGTTAGTTCTAGATAACCTATCAGTATAAACTATAAAAAAAAAACCCAGAAGATAAAGTGTGTCATACACATAAGATAGCAAAACGAATCATGTTTAAGCGCCAAGTCTTCTGATGATTTACAGAAGCACTGACCATTAGCAATGACTGTTAATAAGACATGTTCATAAGATGTTTACCCTGCATTCACATACAGGACCTCAATCTAGGAGAGAGGAGTGGGTACTAATGTTAACTGCAGGGAAAACATCCCCTTGGATGGACACTTCAGACAGACTTCAACCCATGCCCTTCTCAGTTACCATTCAATCAGGAATTCAATACTCTTAGCCCGCTCCCCTCACAAACACTTCAACAAATCTTTTTCTGTCTTTACCTTCATCATTACTCATTTTTCTTTCCCCCAAGATTTTGACGGTATTAGTGTTTAAGCTTATTGGTCAAAGCCCATTCTTGAAATCGTTCCTTCTCGTTCAGCCACACCATTAATTTACTGATCATTATGGGAGCATTGAACACATTCAAAATAAGTATCTCTTTGGGTTTAGAGACTAGGCAGATGATTTTTGTCAACAGTGCATCAAAAGATATTGTGATGTTGTTTATATCATGATGAAAGTGACAAGGACTTCATCATGCTAAAATGGCCGCACCAGAGGGGGGAAACCCACTATAAAGACACTTTGCATAAATAATCATCTGTATTTCACACACACACACACACACAAACCCCTCTGAGCAATTCAGAGGCTGAGCTAAAGTAATACTTTTGGTTTAGAATTAAACTAAGCAATGATTTATTTCATAACAACTGAGAGTTTTTCACAGTTTTGAGCGCGAGTGTGTATGTGTGATAAGAGAGAGAGAGTGTGTGTGCTCTTATGTTCAATGTGGACATTTCTTCCTGTTACTGTTAGCTAGTGTAAACACTATGCAGGGTTCTGTATTCATAACATACAACATTCCAGTCATCTTTCTAACTACTATATTTGATGCAGAAGTCAACGGTGCAACTTACTCATGAATGAGCCGAAGGCTTTAGGCTTGGACTGCCAGACGATAAAAATAAGATAAACTGGTATGCCAGTGCAGATGATAGCCAGCCCAATACCTGCACACACACAAACACACACATTAATTAAAGGAATCATGTGTTAAATATAGCTTAGCACACAAACAAAAATGTCAAACAACTGTTACGTACATGAAAACAAAACATACAATGCATATCAAACTATTTATCCCAAATTTTACCAAAAACACCAGCAGCCATGACGCAGTGGTTTGCACCTTAGGTTACGAACTGGAAGGTAGTGGGTTCGAATCCCATAAGAGTCATGGGAAGGAATTTTTTGGATTCTTACCCAAAGTGAGTTTGCTTTGGGATTACTCAGCTGAGCTTCATCCACTTTACTTATGCGATTTTGAGAGTGTTGCTCAAATGACCTGACCAACACTGCAGGTGTCTGTATCACTCAGGCCTGGTTGACACCGAAATACATGATGACATGAAGTGTAGAGCCCTGTCAAGTAGTCTCAAAGCACAAGCCCTTCCACGCCAGCATCATTACATCCTCCTCATTGATCATCGTGCAGTAAATGATAACTATCTCTCATTCCCTGGCCCCAGTTGCTCTCATCTCATGGTGACCTCAGGTTCGGTTTCCCCATACACTTCTGTGCCTGTGGTGAGTTTGTGTCAAAGCCTTT
>JAUZNI010215320.1:0-11917 GCA_034780235.1 Concholepas concholepas | reverse complement strand
GCTTCTTTACGATTGTTAGAAGGCATTCGTAGGGCCCAATGGTTTGCTGGATTCTGTTATTCACGCCTTCGTTGCTTATGTGGTCTTTGTGGGAGATGCCAAAGAGTCTCCGGAAGCATCTCATCTCTACCGCCTGTACTCTTCTCTCCAAATCTGCAGTCAGGGTCTACGATTCACAGGTATACAGGAATATGGATATGACAAGGGAGCGCATAAGGCTGATCTTGGAGTTGAGTGACATATTTTTTATCTCTCCAGATGGTGTTCAGTTTTGACAGTGCTGTTATTGTCTGTGCAATACTGCATAATACTTCTGTATTTTGTGTTCAAATCACTAGGTATGTGACAAAATCGAAATTTGAATACTTACCTCTTGTCCATTTTGTACATGATAATCATTTATCAGTAGATGGTTTAACTCCAACCATGAAAAGAACTTCCCTTCTTGTGACAAATACAACGCAACAAAATAAAGTCAAAGCAAATTATTTCTTAAAATTCGTTCTTCCCCCTCAGTTATTAATAAAATCAGACACTTATTAAATGACACTTAAGAAAATGATATATGCGCCATAAAAGATATGACTGTTTACATGTCAGATGATACTTCAGTAATAAACAAGTAAAATGCCATGAACATTAGCAAATATCACTCTGGTTTGACTAATGGGAAAGGAAAGGTAGCAAAAATTTGAAGACGAATCATGAGATATTAAATTTTAGAGAAAAATTTGAGAAAGAATGATAACCTTTTCACTGACCAGAGAATAAAAAGTACAAAGAACCTACTCGGCCTAAATGACAGAGTATTTGACAATTTGTATGAATAAAAGACACAAACACAAACGTAAATGCAAGCAAAAGGCAAAAAGGTCACATCAGTAAATAAGCATAGGTTCTAAATCTGGAACCATTTTCAATGATACAACTGCACAACACAAAGCACATCATTATTTTGACCTTATTATCCATCAACCTGATACTGATATCACAGAAACGTAAGGCTTCAATAATGCCCATCAGAATGTGTTTTTGGTCTGCTTTTGTTACATGGTCATTTATGTGTAGCCTTTAATGATTTTTTTTCCAGCAGGAGGAGAACATATTTTGCATTTATAGAAAAAAGAGTTTTTGTATCATGTTGCAGTTTAGCACAGTAATCATAATTTGGTTCCATTGATTTTCAGATTATCTGAACGGCTAAAATTGTTAAGAAACATCTATTATCAAAAGAGAAAAACTTATGTAGCCTTGATTGACTTTTGAAAATCCATAAATGAAGTAGAAGATATGCGGTGTGGAATATGATTAAAGAAAGGAGTTTAACTGAAGTCTTCACGTCACTGTGCAACCATTCCAAAAAAGAAAATACGAAACGACCATTGGAAAAAATAAACCAATAAATCAGATTTTCATACCACGATTGTCACCACAATCTCCCTCTTTCCCCACGAGTTAAAAAGTTGACACTACTAAAACTCAAAATCTGAGGGCGGCTCTACTTCAAGTTAAAATCAGAATACCATTGTTAGCTTGATGCAACTCTACCCTTTCAGGATTTCAGTTTGCCGAAAAGTTCCCCCAATTTTCTGCTTGGCAATCAACTTGCAAAAATGTGATCCCTGTCACTCTGTCCTTGCCCTGACCACCAACCCAGGTATATGTGTAAAATACCTATTTGGTAGCTGACTTAATGGATAAGAGGTCAGACTCCCACACGAGCTGTCCAAAAGGCCGCCATTTACGTAGAAATCCCTGGCCGCAAAATCACCAGCTCTGCAGCAGACGGTTTATTAAAATGTCAAAAATAGAGAGACCTGTTCTCTCAATGCTGTCAGGTTTTCCCTAAACTTTCACTACAAACATTTCCTATTCTGCCTGCCAAGGGGTGCAACCCACTCAATGCTGCCATACATCCCAGACACAGGAACTGCAACTGGCGTGTGACAGCATGGGTGAGCAGTAAAGTGATATCGCCTTTGACTTTATCACTTCCTGAACTGTACCAAAAATGGCATTTTACTATTATGCTATCCACCCAACAAAACAAGATACAGCACATCTAGGTGACTGTATCAAACTACTTCCAAGAGCTAGAGTCTAGTCCATCAACAAAGACACTGAGCAAAAGCTAAGGTACCATACTCTGTTCATCCCAACCCATCCCGTCAAGCTTCCAGTTGGCTGAAACAAAAGTTTATTCCTTCAAAACAGCTTGGCAGCAAAACATGAAATATGAATACGGTAAGCATAAGCTGAATAAGAGTGCTCTAGAAGATACATGTGAAAAACAGGGATACAGCTTAACAAAACCCCATCTATGGATGGAAATAGGGTAACTACATAAGTGTTAAGACTGAAATAAAATTATCAAAAACAAAATAAAACAAAAAACAATACAAAAGGGAAGACGTATCAACACAAGCACGATCATTGTTTTTCTCTTCAAATATTTCTCATGTGTGTATACTAAACTAGGTCAGAGGTTGAAATATCAATTTCTCTTCTCCATCACATCTATGTTTCTTCTCATTAGTTTGTATGTTTCCACTTCTGGATATTCTCCTTTGTCACAAATTGATTCAGGAATTTTTAATGATATATGTATTTTTCAACCCTCTGTCTTAATGAAAACTCATACCAGAAAATTGGACTAAGAGCGTTTCGAAGGTTATTCTCCAAAGCACAGAATATCCTCTTGCTCAACAGTTTCAATGGACCCCTCAGAGCAGAAGATAGAAAACATAGCGTTTCAAAACTCATACCCCAAACAGAAAACCTCACCAGCAGCTGAATAGATACCATGCCTTGAAAGTGCAAATGATGTCACGAACTGTCGGAATGTATGTGTGCAAGAAAATATTATGTCCAAGAGATCTTGAAAATATGTGTACTCAGTTGACGGGTTTGCGTCCGCATGCTGTTGTATCTATAGGGAAAGCTTTGGCTATGTAGCTTGATGCTAAAGTCTCTTTGTGTTAACGTCTCTAAAAGTTGTTTGAACCATAGCAGATTTATGAAAAGCTATCACTTTTAGATATAGGTGCAGTGGTATCAAAAAATGTTTGAATCATAGCAGATTTACGAAAAGCTATTAATCTTAGATATAGGTGCAGTGATGTGTCCTCCAGGAACCAGAAAATAATCCTGTACCAGGCACATTATCTGATGTGTGTTGCAACAGAGTTGTTGTTTTTTTACTGTCTGTATGCGTATTTGTTTCTCTATGAGAGTTGCTTTTTCTACATAACTTTGCCAGGGACAATGAAATTTTTATTTGTTGCTATCGTGTTGTTTCATGTGCGCTAGATGCGTGCATATGAGACGTTCACTTATAATCTCATCCCAAAGACTAGCACCCAGACCACTTTTCATTCAAGGTTAAGTGGATATGGGAAAAAATTTAGGTTTAAACAGGGAGTGAATGAAACTTCTAGCTTCTCGCTTTCTAGACAGGCGAGTTACCTCTAAACAACTATTTCACCAATCTTTGAATTGATTTGAATGCAAGCGCTTTGATTTGTTTGCTTTACAAGATTCAGCGCTATATAAATTCCATATATTATTATTATTATTATTCTGAGAGTACTAGAACCGTGCAACTGATTTTCCGGCTTATTTCAAACCAGTTGTTTGGTTCTTTTCTCGTTTGCTTACTTGATCAACAGTAATGATCAGTCTACCACCTATGTGTTTGTGTAATAATGACAACATTTAAAATGAAATTATAGGTGAATGGATCCAAGTATGCTTACTTAATTCACAATTACAGTACAATCCAAATACAGGAATTACATTCTACAAGAGTGAAATACATGCATAACTCTGGGAAAGTATACAAAAAGAGAAAGACAAATAAACAGATAAACAGATTAGCAAGAAGAAAACAACTAGCAGTTAAACATACATACGCAATCCCAGATGAATTCTTTTTATCTACCTTGGATGTCACCTGCTTAAAATCACATGCATGAAGTTATGTACTAGCGATATGGACCATACAATACATTGTACTTTTCACTGCTATAAACTGACTTAAATCAGCTCTCTGTTAAGTTTTCTGTGCTTTCGTGATTATGAAATGATATCTAAAGTAAGCAATGAGCTGAAGAGGGGCCGCTGCATCTTTTCATACAGCTCCTGCATCATCTACATATCTACATGCACATCTATCAATGTAGAAATATTACACTGTCCCAGCACTTGCTCTTTTCACTTAGACAGTATCATCCCTCAGGTTGTGTGTGACTACATATCCATCCCACAGGCAATTGTTGGTGCACTATTTCATACAAGATACATGGTATTTTAAGGCATGCATGTGATGTGGTTGAATGGTTTTCTTGTTGCCAACTACAGTAAGGCCTTTGACTGTGTGAATCCGATCCAAGCGTGACTAGAATTTATTTTTAAATGCTTTGCACATCGTTTTATATCGACACACATGGAAATACACCCCAAAATTATGGCAATAAAAAGATACTGCATAAAAACTCAGTTGAAATTTCGAATGTAAAACGAGTACTCCCTAACTTTTCCAGGAAAAGCTATTGTTTTACCCGATTTGCATGTTCACAAAGACAATAGGAATTGTGAAATTTGGAATCGTATGTCATGTAATTTGCAGTCTGTGCATGGGCAGCCCACCTGGTGAAGGAAAGGAGAAGGTAAATTTCCAAAGGAAGATTCCAGACACAGAGAGAAGTCCTTATCTCCATTGAGCCTGTCCACTTTACAACAACAACCACTATACAACACAACACATGCACAATAAATTATACATACATTTGCACATGTAAACTCATCTGAAAGAGCTGGAATCCACAGGGAAAAAACCCAATGTTAAAAGCTGGGGGTAAACCTTCCTGAGCCACAGGACCCCAAAACAGCTTAAAATGAGAAAATTATATCCTAACAGCTAACAAACTGTGCCCCCCCCCCCCCCACGTTCAAGGATTTCAAAACAGGTAATTAATTAAAGGAAAACGATTTACCATCTGTGTTCTATGACACTGAACTCTGTGTGTCAATTTAAGCTGTTTAATTTTCAGGGTTTTTTCATTGTTTGTTTCTTTTATTTTTACAATCCTTCATATGCTTTCAGGGATGACAGGAACTGAATAATTTTATTTTGATTTCAGATAAATCATGAACAGGTAGAAGGTTTCCAAACACTTTTGATATGGGTCATTCACACTGATCAGATGGAAACAGAAAGCGTAAGCCAGAATAAACTTATTCCAGACATGGGTAACCAAACAGCCCCATGCATAGTATCAGGACAAAAAGGTCAAACAACAAATGCAAAACTATCAGCAAAACAGAAGGAGGCCCATAAAGCTGGAAAATAAAGACTCTGCCAAAGCCCTGACATTTTCCCCAAACAAATTCTCTCCACATCAAATTATCTCACTTCTGTCTAAAACACACGTGGCATCATGTCAAACTTAAATGTGTCTGTCATTTTGTCTTACGTGACAAAATTTGACTTTGCATACTTAATTGGAATAGTTAACACAAACATATCTCTCTGGATACATTTTTGGTATTGTCTTCCTGTCGTTAACCTTTCCAAAGTTAGACAGAAATCCATTGGAGCTATTTGTCTTGCTCATTAGAAAAGAACTGGATTCAGTGACCATGAAGATTGAATATGAATCCAAAACAATGTACTATTAAAATTACCTCAGCAACTGTCTACCTAAGCACCAGATTTTATCTCAATCTATAGCACATATCCAGTCAGCCCTGTATGCTAGGTCAGACTTTGAAGATTTTATTTCTGGTGTGGAATCATGTACATCAGTCATCACAGAGAGATGTGACCATGTTTCTTTCAATATTTGTGGAGACTTAAGTGCCTGCACAGGAAATCTCAAAGTCTGTCCTTTGATAATGTTATTTGATTCATAGCAACACATCAAGAGAAATATAATGTGTAAGCAGATACAAGAAACTGGCCCATAGAATAAGTTCTTTCTGGTTTACATGTGATCCTAAATCTTCTGGGTGTACTTTGTGAACTATCCATTGAAGGCCCCAAAAGAATTTAGGAGACATGCCAAATGGCACTTTGCAAATACATTAAACATTTTTTTGAGGCAGTGTCGTATCCCAAAAGAGTGGGTTACCATTGCAGTGACAAAGATGGCCAAAGTCCTGAAGATTTTAATTCAAATTTAGTCACTACCCAGGAAGACAGCACTGATTCAATTTGTAATTTAAAACCATAAAAGCAATGTGATCTAGGTGGACCCAGCCCCATAGTACTTAACATCTTATCAGCTTATTTGATATTATCATACTTAAGATACATGTTCAATCATAGTTTTACTTCATGATAATATCCAATTTTCTGATAAGAGGCAATCGCACAACCACTCTATACATATGAAGACCCCTATGACCAGAGTAACTGCAGCAGTAAACAGCAGCAGGAAGATATAGTTAAGGTCTAATTTACAAACAATTGGTTAAATTTATAATGAGAAAAGAATTACTAGAACGGAACAAACTAGGCTCAGAAAAGATCATAGCATCATCAATCATGTTTTTACACCATTCACTTAATTGGAAACTTAGCAGTAACCGAGAAGTCCTTTGCAACATTTATTGGTTTAAAAAGCTGTTGACCTTATCTTCCATAGAGACTTATAGTCAATGAAAAATTTAAACGATTATCAGACAATGTATTACAGGTGATTTGAAATACGCTCAAAGTAATAAAAGCAAGAATAACATGTTACAGTTGCTCATATTTGAAAGATTTCTTTTCTCCTATAGCAGCTTAAAGCAAGGAGAAATCACAAGCCCACCATTGTTTTTAATGAGTAACAACAACAAAATCATGTGGTATGAAACAGAATGGCAAACATAGTATTCAGGTTCATCCCAATGTTGTAGAATATAAATGATGTGGCATATTCATTGACAAGTTTATGACATCGCTTAAAGTTACTAAGCAAAACCACACAAACACTTGACCAATCAGTCAGTTCAGAAACCCCCCATAGATCATCTGCCTTGGCAGAATGCTCAGTGTGTTGGATTCCCGGCTGGAAGGTCATGGGTTTGGATCCCACAAGGTTTTTTTCAGACTCCAACCAACACCTACCCAGAGGGAGCTTGCTATGGACTCAGTTGGAAGACTGGGACCATATAGTGGAGTATCACTAAGGATGCAAGTTTGAATATTTTGCTGACATAACTTGACTAATACTGCGGGTGCCTGTATCTCTAGGGACTGGCTGACTCTTGCATATATTATGGGAGGAAGTGTAAAGTACAGCCTGTCATGTAGCCTCAAACCAAATGCACTTCTATAGCATCATTGTTTTGTGATACTTGTCGAGATTGACTATTGTGCAGTAAAGAACACTGCTTCTAATTCAGTAGCCTCTACTCTTCAGGTCTCATGGTAACCTCAATTTCAATTTCCTCTACAATGTGGTGAATCAATGTCCGAACCTTCAGAAGCTGAAGACTAATTGGAAATAGAGTTTGGCAGGAACGTTGTCATGGCCTCTACTCCAGTTGGGCATTTACCCAATCTGGCTGTGCAGCTATAGAAATGTTGTTAGTAAGGGGCTTGGTAGGTGTTGTCCTGCTTATGTTGGATCAGAACAGGTACCACTGGACACCATTTAAGTGATCCGGCAGCAATGCTTCTTGGCTTCTTGTGGTTAGTGACTTGGTAGCTTCTCATGGCGTAACACTGGTAGCCCCATATAGACTCCTGGCTTTCAGGGTACAACAAGACAGGTTGGGTATGATTGTGCTGTTGAAGTCAGAATGAGAAGTGGGAATGGCAAGACTCGTGCAGCACAAAAGATGAAGCGGAAGAAGAAAAATCCATGTCTTCAAAACGGTGGTTACAGTTCAGAACAAGAACAATTGTAAATCTAATGGCTGTAAAATAAACAGGTAAGTTAACACAAATATCTTGGTGTCAGACTGCCTCCACGGTTAAGTTCCTTTCTTAGTCTGCATTAATATGTAAATAAAGGCAAACAAGTTGCTTTGAAATGTTTAAACCATGCAAAAATAGGCAACATTACCATAGTATCTTTTCTAGCTTTGTTGGATACTTTTGTCATGCTCTATCGAGGTATAAAAAAGCAGCAAGCACTTGCAATGAAGGCCCGAAAAAATCTGCTAGGAATGATAAGTAGCATCTATTTCATACAGAATATACTCTTTGATAACAGCAATGATTTTGTCAGATAAAAGCACACACACACACACACACACACACACACACACACACACACAGATGGGAAAGGGAGAAAGACTATACACATCAAGAGGAAACAGATACATATCCATTTTTGTAAAAATATTGACTGCCTCATGTCGTAAGCACTTAAAGTATATTCAATAAAGTATTTCTGATAATCTAATAAACGTATACATTTGCATTGAGAACTGAAAGCTGTCCATAGCAAAATATGTCATGAGAAGTCTTTCCGTGTCAGATTCAGTCACCAATAAAATGTTGGCAGACTCAAACAAAGACTGTCCCAAAAGATCGAGACAGTTATCATTCCAATGATTTATGCATGAATTGCAATGTTGATATTTTATCTCTTTAGGTTAGGTCATACCAATTGTACTTCAAATACCCCACTGGGAGCACAATAAAGGTAAATTTTGATCATTTAGAGCTTTGTGAAAAAAAGGTAATGAAAATCTCTGAGCTCATAGTTAAAGGAAAAGCTGTATTTCCGAAACACATGAATTCTATTTTTATAGATGGCTTAGTGAGTAACAGCAGTGCAGGGTATGGTTTTGTCATTCCTTCCCTAAAGATAAACAAATCATTCTGTCTTGGGAAAACATTTTCAATCTTTACTACACAGTTGGATGCTATTCTTATGGCTTTGAGTTTCATATGTGATACTGCCATTTACTTTTTTTTTTTAAATAGCGGTTTGCGTTGACTCAAAAGCTGTATTACATAGCTTACAAACCTGGAGGTTGGAATCTAAAAGGGATTTCTTGCTTGAAATTGTATACATATACATATCATTATTTCAAGAGGAATCGCGATAGACTTTTGCATTCTCATATTTACAGAAATGATACAGCAGACAAATTAGCAATTCAAGTTGAGGAATTTGTTAGAAACTAAATTAAAGGCAGATGCCTTTCAAGTTCATACAACATTGAAAAGCTACATGCTATCTTTACATCTTTTTAAGAAGAGTTAAATATTCCTTTATTCTAGGCATTTCTCAAGATTGATTTACAAACTTCATTTGAATTCTTGGAAAACTCAATATTCCCCGAATGTAACATATACTTCCTCCCATTTGCTATATCGTGAGCACATTCTTTTTCAATGCCCCGTTTTGAAATCGTACATAATGACTCTGGCTTTGATAATGAATTTGCAAAGTGTGTTGAAATGTATGTACAGACACCTAAAGTTATTGACATAGCAAAAGTAATTTTTCGATCTGCCATTAATTTATTATTGTAAAGTTTAATTGTTCAGTCATTTTGATTCAGGTATTCAGCTCAACTTGCTCTCCCCTCTTCCCCCTTTATTTTTCTATTTTAAATTCATTTAAAAAAATTGTATCGCAATTCATTTATCAGTCTGATATCACAAGAATCGTAAAGCCTTTAAACAAATCAAATCAATATAAAAAAAACATTGATTTATTTTCTGTTTGACTAACAGATGAATCACCATGCAACAAAGTTTCCAGAATTCTCCGATAAACGTGGGGACAGAGATCGTGTTCTCTATTACATTGTTAAAATTTCAACGTGTAGCAGGAACTTCTTCCGTGTCTCCTGAGTGGTTGCTCTTCTTGTCTGAAGAGGACCTAAGACCTTGTATCTGTAAATCATTGATGTACTCGGAGGTGGATCCTGATATCTTGAGCATCTGGGATCTGACTGGTATGATTACTGGCAAGAATTTTTTTAACGCCGAGAAGAAGTCTTTAGTGCTATAATTGTGGATAAAGAAAGGTGTACAATACTGTGTGATTTTTACAAGCTGTTAAAGGTCAACTGATTGCCAGAAGGTCAGCAGGATTGGGAATGAAAAGAGATAAGCTTCCCAGTAAAATTGAAGTTGTTTAGATCACTCGTCAGCTCCATACCATTGTATTAATGCAAAAGTTGAACCTTGATCGCAGAACTAGAAAAGAAAATTCAAGACTTAAAAATGAAATTCTCCAGAAGACTTCTACACATCTCCTGACAGGACATAGAACCAGCAAGTTAGTGTGGCAAGAGGTGATCATGAAAGCTGGGCCACAGGAACCTCTTCTATCTGTTGTAGAAAAGGGGAAAGCTGCCTTGGTTTGATTACGTCACGTGTCACAGCTCTCTTGCCAAGACTATCCTGCAGGGGACACTTGAAGGAGGAAGACACAGGTACAGACAGATGAGGAACTAGATGCAGAACACCAAAGATTGAGCAGGCCTTGGCATGTCTGTGTTGCTGTGAAAGTCTGAAGACAGACCAGCTTGGAGAAAACTGTCAACCAACGCATCTCTCGTGTCCCCGCCACGACCACCTTGGTCAAGGGACTGCTGCTGCTGCTGCTGCTGCTGCTGATGATGATGATGATAATGACGATAATGATTGTCAGAAACAAGGAGGGCACAATCGTAAAATCCGGGAACATGACAGGTTGGAACCCAAAGACTCAATTATTTCAAAGAATTTATTTTGAATTCATAGTGCTTTTATGCAAATATCAGTTGGAATTTGATGATGAATTCCACTTTTTATCTACCTGTCAATACATGGATGAGTTAAGATGGTGTTATCAAAAATAAAACTATTTCCACCTGGATATCATACAAAAGTTAAATGCACATTTCCCTTAGAAAGCATACACGATTCAAACAGACAACTATCAATTCTAAATAAACTGGCCCAGGCCAAAACCATTGTCAGTACGTGATGTAAACAATGTGCCAAGGCCTTCATTGAAATGTTGATATACTTTGAAATGTCATCTCGAGATTGTCTTCAGGCATGACAAGTATAACAATCTATACAGTTATATAAAGGAGAAATATTCTCTTTTGTCGGAGTGTGGCTGCCTATATGGTGAGGTCTGCTGCCTGTATGGTGAGGTACATATAAACACGCAAACTTTTCATCTAGTGTGTGCTTGGTCTCCCAGTATTCCTAGGTGTGGTGTGTGAGACAAAGTGCATATTCTGGGTGACATCCTGGTTTAAATGGGGGACACTCAACAACAATCACAGCAACAACAAAACGTATCATGATGATGATGATGATGATACTAATAATAATGATAATAATAATGATAATAAAAATAATAGTAATAATGATACTGCTACTACTAATAACAACTGCAACAACAATAACTTCAATTTATTGGGAAGCTGGGTCTCTTTGCATTCCCAATCCTACCCAGCTTCTTGAAGTTAGTTAACCGTAACAGCTTGTAAAAACCAATAAAGTGTTGTGCACTTTGTTTATTCACAAGTACAACACTGAAGACTTCTTCTTGGCATAAGTAACCTTAAAAGAAAAAGGTCCTGCCAATCACCATGTTAGTCAGACCCCGGATGCTAACACAGCCACCTCTGAGTGCACCAGTGATTTGCGGATGCGAGGCTTTAGGTCCTCTTTGAATAAAAGAAGAGCAGCCACTGTGAGGATACACGGAAGAACTTCCTGCTACACCATTGAAATGTTAACGATGTAATAGAGGACACGGTCTCCGTCCCCACATTGACCAGAAAATAATTGAAACTTAGCTGCGTGGTGATTCAGCTGGTAGTCAAACAGAAAATAAATCTCTTTTTTTGTGGAATGATTTGATTTGTTTAAAGTTTGTTCATTCCTTAAGATCCCATTTCCATTATCATCTAAGTAAAAGAATAAAAGAAAGATATCAGGCTGATGAAAACCGAAAAA
>JAUZNI010213100.1:422-11943 GCA_034780235.1 Concholepas concholepas | reverse complement strand
CACACACACTACACACACACACACACACACCCACCCTCTCCCCCCTCACACACACACACACACATACCCTCCCCTCCACCATCCCCCCCCCTCCCCCTCCACACACGCACACACTGCCAAGAAGTAAGCAACAGTTTTAAAATAGTTTACTGACAATAATGTATCACAATATAGTACAAACTTATGGAAAAAACCCCCAGACAAGCAGTGTACACAGATGATATCATCCACAATAAACCTGTACACAACTGATGCAAACACTATGAACAACAACAACAACAACAACACATCTCAGCTCTTGAGTTCTAACCACTGAACAACGCAGTTTATGTATAAATATGTACAGCATGATGTAATGAGTTATTATTCTTACAAGTCTGCGTTCTTAAACAGAAGAGACAATTGTAGAACATAAATATATATCTACTGCCTTGAAAAAAACTGCGCAAGTCTTATGCAGTCATGTTGGACTTGAGCAGTTTTTCCAGGCCATCACTAATATTACCCGAATGAAATTTTTAATAAAAAATCTAGATAGAGATGAACAAAATTTTAAAGAACTAAAAAAGAAACTTCAGGGTTGGAGGAAGGAAGAGAAGAGGAGTTGTGTTGATAGTGGGAGAAAAATCATGATATGTGACCGTCCACCATGAAATGAGTCACATTGCACTGGACGTCAATTTAGCATGTTACTGATAAACAATTAAAAAAAAAATTTAAATGAATAAAAAAAATAAAAAGCTATTCAATGAAAAAACAGATTGAAAATCGGACAATTCTATAAAACATTATTACAAATTAAAATGCTGGACTCCAAGAAGTGACAAAATGAGAAATTGACGAATTTTGCATCGTAACAGATGGTCAGGATGAGGAATATGATGTTTATAAACCCGCTTTTAAAGCAAAAGGAAACACAATTATGCCGTAATACTTCAGTACAAGGTAGAAGTCAGCTTACAGTTTTATAATCAATCAAAACCTGCCTAAAAATGGCTTCTAGCAGAGAAAAGTGGGTCAGGTGCAATGCGACTCATTTCAGGAGTGGAGGGCCACACATATTCAATCATGATATGCCGCCTGTGTGTTATATGCATATACATAACTATGCACATGCTTGCATGGCATCATGTTGCTTCTAGAATTGTACTATTTTTAGGGAGGCCCGCGGCGCCAAAGTAGGATGACTTGCAGTTACCTCAGTCCCTAAATCGGATATCTCCGCTGGGACTATAGTACAACCACAACCAAGCCTGTGTGTCCTGACTGTTTATCAGAGCTGAAGGACAGACAGACTGTTGGTGTCAGTGATGGTTGTACCCCCACAGACCATTGGGAAGGAGGTGGTCAGATCTATCTATACACGGGGCAGCTGCAGGCAAACTAACTGCCCATGTACACAAGTACGAGGTAGAAAGAGAGAATGCTTATTTCCTTACTGATCTTTACATATATATATATATATAGTGTGTGTGTGTGTGTGTGTGTGTGTGCGTGTGTGTGTGTGTGTGTATGTGTGTGTGTGAGTGTGTGTGTGTGTGTATCTGTGTGTGAGTGTGTGTGTGTGTGTGTGTGTGTGTGTGTATGTGTGTGTGTGTGTGTGTGTTCACTTCCTACGTTACTCCAGACAAACTTTATGAGACAATCATCAAGTTCAAACACTTGGCAAAAAAACAACAACTAAAGTACCCCAAAAAAGCCAACATGTAAATGGATGGATGGGTAGTATGGGTATATAATTATATAGGTGGGTATGTGGCTGATCAATCCAATAAATAATTAAAAGATGTTAATCTAGAATGAATGAAATACACCGACACACCCCTATGTCGTGATTTAAAAAAAACAACAACCCATGAACAAACAAACAAAAAAAGAACACGCCTCACACCACAACGCTACTATCATGAACAATTATATACATCTGCAGGCACTCTCTTCATTCATCCTTCACTGTCACAGTCCCACCAACCTTGAGGGGCCAGGACTGAGAGAGACATCTGTACACGTTTCACATCAAACAACATTGTCACCATGGAGAGATAATGTGTATGTATGTATGTATGTATGTATGTATGTATGTGCCAAGCTCGCCATACCTCACTGATATCAACAACAATAATAATAATGATGATCACCACCACCACCACCGCCCTAAGAACTGAAGCGTCAAACTTGAGTCAGGTAAACATGGTCACTAATGTACTGGTGATGATAACTGGCCTGATCTGTTGAAAACCTTTGATGTTATGTAGTAGTTTCAGTAGCATTATACAACTGTTGAAAACCATTGATGTTTTGTAATGACTTCAGTCTTATTATACAACAATCTATGTGCTGTCTGTGTGTTCCATTTCAGCCACAAATAATTGTGTAAACCCGTGTCCTAGCATCCCGAACGCTGGACTGGCTGGTCATCTGTGTGTTTGGACTACCCCTGTACCGTTTTCTCCACCCCATATCAACTAGACAGAAATAATATGGGAAGCCACAGCATCACTGCAACCTCTCACTGCAAGCGACAGTACCCTGTGTTAGGCTGTGAATGTTCAGATACCTTATTCTTTCACCCCCCACATCCAGTCAGTATGGAAGGCATGTTGGAAAGCGTGGCATTATTCCAAGGTCTCTATTGATAACACTACCCTGTGTTAGGCTGTGAATGTTCAGATACCTTATTCTTCCACCCCCCACATCCAGTCAGTATGGAAGGCATGTTGGAAAGCGTGGCATTATTCCAAGGTCTCTCTATTGATAACACTACCCTGTACTTGGCTGGCAGCGCCTTGTGTTTTTTCCTGGAGTCACCAGAATGGATGAAGGAGGCAGCAGCAGCAGAAACAGTCTCGCATAAGAACAGAGGAAGCTTGTTCTGACCAAGTCTTGGCTTCTGATGCAGACTCCGGCACTATTCTGCTTAGCTAGAACTAGAAAATGGATGGAACTGACAGATGCTGAGGTTTTATATTGCTTCCATATTGTAACTGGGTATAGTAGGACACTTGTTTGCCTCTTCCAGGGTTTCTTTGTGTGTGTGTGTGTGTGTGTGTGTTTCAGAAGACAAATGACATTTTAACCCGTTATCCTGTGCAGTTTTGTGAACAGCTTGCATAAACCCTGACCACGAGGAAGAAAACAGCGGTAAAGACATTCAGCAGTTGACACCAGTATACACAATCAGCAGTCCAAGTCATAAGCATAGAAAATACCCAAATAAATAAATAAGTAGGTCAATAAACAACCTAATAAAACGTACTTTACCTTCCCCATGCTAGCCTGTCGCAGTCCTGCATGTCCCCTCGTGATTGTTTTCTTTGGAGAACTTTAAAGACAAGACCGTCTCAGTCATCATCTATTGTCATCAGCGTATATTATGCCCTCTACAGGAAAGACCAAAGTCCAGCTACACCTCACTAGCGCTAGGTTTCATTCTGTCTCCAGCCACAGTTAAATCCAGGTCACAGCTTGTCTCACATTCGCCTTTTTTGTCCAATCACATGTAAGCTTTCAAACCCAGCTTGTTTCTAAACCTGTTACTTCATCCAATCATATCTCAGCGAGTTTTGCAACTTCGTCCAATCATATGGCAGAGATCTGACACGTCATCCAATCGGGTGTTTAGACTCGAAGCCAGGATTCAAGGGAGGGAGACATCTTGGATGAAGCCGTCAGTGGTTGAAAGGAAGGTGAGAGAAGCAGGACTGCGCGTGTTGGAGCAGTGTGAGCGAGTGACCTTTGGCCTGAGCTGTTGGCATGGTCAGAGGGTCAAGGTGTGCCGCAGTGTGGGTTGTCAGTGTCGGTGTGTCTGTGTGTCTCATCTGTCGTCGCCAGCTTCTGTCAGCAGTGACACCTGTGGGGGACAAGGGCTGGGTCACTGAGCCTTTCATGGTGAGGATGACATGTTCACTGAGAAAGGCAGTTACTCATTCAGCCATTTATTTCTGCAGTTATTTCATTTATATATTCATCACAGAATAGAAGTTGTCATGATTTGACTTTTTGTCTGGATGACATCAATTACTTTATTTCATGGCTCTTTATACACTTCGTTTATCATTTAATTGTTGACAATGACATTACTTTCTGTAAAAATTTATGAGATTTCTTTCTTTTTTTTTTTAAATGGAAAAAACGTTCATAGAAATATCTGCGAAGAAGAAGTTTTCAGAAACCGTCACTGCAGACAACATGTCCTCCTGGCCACAGTCTGCACATGCTGAGAGTGACTCAGGCTGAGGAAGGCAAAAGCAGAATGCACCATCAAGGGAAGCGCTTGTTACTACGGCCACAAAAGATCATGCTGTTGGTTACACACAGGCACATAAATCTGCACACTGCAAAGCTGATCCAAGGCAAACTAGAGCTGGGTTGAAATGAGTGTCTGTGTTCTAATACACACCTGACAAGATTTCAGCCTTTTTATTGGTTAGACTGCTCAGGCAAGACAACATGCAGATACTACAGTTTGCTAATCTATTCTTTGGAATCTACAGAAACACAGCGGTGTTATAATGGCTGGTCTGTCTACTCCACACACTGCAACACACTAAACATGCCTGCATTCTTGCTGGATGATGCACTAAGTGATCAGCTGTACACGTTGCAACATACAGGTGTTCATGCTCATTATCTGCACAACTACACAGTGGTATCAGGTAATGTACACATTCAGCAGAGTCACTGTGGCTAGCGTGTTACATGCACAGCACACAAAATGAAATCTCTACGCTATTTTCTAAAGAACATCCTTGGACAACTAAACTACACTACTGATATAGGATGCATGGTGTTTTTGTCTGGTTCAGGAAAAATAATCCGTAAAACAGATACTTTGTGATTCAAGTGGTCATACCATGTAAACAGTACGTCTAATTCGTACAGCAGTTCTACCAGATTTCAGCAGTGGTCACCAAGCCAGGCATGATGTTAAAAAGATGGAAGCAAGTCTGAGAGGATGGACAAGAACTCCATACCATGTTTTGTTCTATAATCACTGTGTGCTATGTAAAACAGAGACAAACGCCTTACAAAATTATGCAGTTGATCTATTTTGCATCAACTGTTCATCACTCTGGTCTTCAGCCAATACTAAGAAGAAGAAGGAGGAGGATGAGGAGGAGGAGAAGGTGGAGAAGGTGGAGGAGGAGGAGACGAGAGAGAGAGAGAGAGAGAGAGAGAGAGAGAGGGGGATAGCTAACCTCAGAATCTGGGCATCATGTCTCACCAAAGTGTAGGCACCAACAGAAATATCCAGACAGCCCACAACACAGGCGTTTAACACTCGTGGCTGTAACAACTACCTCAAGTCTGCAGGGACATGAACAAGAATTTAGGACAGGTAAAAAACCTTGCTCCTCCCCCCAACTAAACCAACTGCGGACATGTAACTGTTCTGTCAACACCATCCCTGGGCCTCTTTTCTGTTCATTTCACTTCATTCCATGGCTTGGCTGACCACTGAGGCCATCTGACAGCTGAACAGGATGACCATCACTTTAATCACATCAGGGAGGGTGAAATTTTTACCAGTGGACTCATCCCAGCATCAGTGAGACAGAGGGGAGCAGCAGCACCATCAGCATCAACAGGGACCGCCCTCCAAAGGAAAGGAACACTCTGGGCAACATCAGCTAATGTGTCCTCTTGTCCTGGATCATTTCTGCAATCTGGGCAACATCTGCCCTGACCCAAAGTCTTTGATCGTTTCTACTCTCAAGGCATAAAGTATGTGCCTAGCTCTGCTCTTGCCCAATCTCCAGATGTGTTGACGTTGCACCAAGGATGAAAAGTACCAGAGCTTCTGTCTGAACCAGCCTCAGGCCCTGGCTTCAGAGCTGTCTTAAATCCTGTATCTACCATCAGAAGGAAAGACTAAATACTTCTTTGATTCCAGAGAGTGTCCCAAGTTGACCCAGAAGTGCCAACAGTTGAAGAGAAGTTGCAAGTTCCGTTGACTTCTGTTCTACCCCTGTGTCTCCAAAAAGAAAAGTGGCCTAGCAATTTACAGCCATAATTATCAAGACATGCCAGGTGTGCTTACAATACACATGTCAATCTACTGACAATACACATGCCACATGCTTTAACAATACACAGGCCACATCCACTGGCAATAGACATGATACGTATGAACTAACAGACATGCCACATGAACTAACAGACATGTCACATAATAACTAACAATCTCGTTTGACGGTATGAACTGCACATCATGCAATCCATTTCAAAACAATATGGAACAACAAATCTTAATAAGAAATGACATCACCAAGAGACGAATACAACACAGGAAAAGACAAATCAATTTGCACTTCTTCAAATCAGCAGTTTGTCAACAAGTTGTAAAAGAGAAATGCCCATATGCAAAACAGAGACATTCCGTGTGAATAGAATCAACAGTACACAGTGCATTGGGTCTATGATAATGATGATGAGCTGAGAACATGCACGCTCTGACATGACAATACACTATAGGAGGGGAACAACACTACATGGAACATGTCTGGTTCCTTTGTCAACTAAAAACAGTGAGAAAAAAGAATTTCTTGAAAAGTCTGCTTTTTTCTTCAATTTTGAATGTACTGTTTTTCCCCCGTGGGGATGCCGGGGGCCTGTCAGTACAAATAGCATCCCCGCCTTCTGCGAATTCTATGCTAGGAATTCCCTCTTTTCTATCCCTCTGTTTGTTTCTGACTTGTTCCTTTTCTTCCTGTTACCTCCTTCTTGTCTATTTTTTGCCTTCTTGGTCCATTCTCCAGCCTTTTTTTCAGGAAGACTTAAAAGATAACAAGTCTCTCCCATATCTAAGTCAGATGCACCGGGCCTGACTTGTCAGGCACTTAACAGAAGCAAAACGCATTTTCGCTCAAATGACAGAGGATGATAGTTACTGTCTAAACGTTTGAGGGAGAAGAAGAATGTACAGTTTGTTCATTTAAGGAAAGCAGAACCATTTTGTTTTCTTGTCCACTAGCTTCACGTGTTCATGCTGGACTGCTGGCTGAACCATTTTGTTTTCTTGTCCACTAGCTTCACGTGTTCATGCTGGACTGCTGGCTGTCTTGCTTACACAACTTCTAGTTGGGGGTGGTAGCTCAAAGAAATAATCTTCTTGCAGACTTTTGTCAGAAATTCTTTTTTCCTACGGTGTTGTGGGTAGCAACATGTATAAAATGATACTAAAAATCATAACAATAGCAGTGATCGAAGGACACGTATTGAGGTTATACCAGGTCATTACAAAAAAAAAAGATAAGAAAAACAGCTGGCTACCACATGAGTTTCATGCATACACAAATACCTAAAAATGATACTGTACACCATTCCCACCACTATCTATCAAACAACTGACTGTGCTGTGTCTGAACTGATTTTTCTATTTTCACTCTGTGCATTCGTCTTTTTCGTTAATATAAGAAACATAATTGTGTCTGTAATCACTGTCGAGTAAGAGAGAGAGAGAGAGAGAGAGAGAGAGAGAGACGTTACAAAGCAACTAGTTAGGTGCCCCTCGAAGCAAAACTAGAAATTCTTCACAAAACGTAGCATGCACGTTATCCAACAAATCTACAACCCTGATCATTGTGCTTGATAAAACATACAAGGCAAGAAGTACAAGCTCTACGGTGCTGTATGTACACAGACGACAGCGGGGTTATGTCCAATGATCAACATCGTTGACTTCAGCAGTTAAAGCATAAAGGCAGTTCCACAGTCTGAACCTAGGCCTCTGGTCACTGTTCACAGCCCCCAAACCTTTCTTCTGTACACATTGGGTTCAACAACAGCGGCCATGTATCCTTGCCCAGGACTTGAGGTCCCTGCACTCCCTGACTCATCCCATTTCTTTTTTTGGCCCAAGAGGCTGAACCAACAGAAGCTCCCTAGTTCTGAAATCCTCACAGTGATTCTCCTACTGCCAACATGTTCTGATGTCAAAGGAACAGCAAGGCATCTTTCCAGCACACCTTCAGCCCTGTACATTTAGTTAGTTGTGCACGAGGCGGTACAGGTGTCCCTAGCAGACATGTTTGGGTGAGAGTTGTCAACGCTACTGACCATGCAAAAAGGTGATGATGAAACAAAAAGGCAAAACAAAAATATCCAGGGGGAGGTAAGGAGTCAGTGTGGTGTGCTAAGCTCCACAGAGGGAGAGAGTGGGACACAGAAACAGGCGGTGTGCGAAGGGAGGCGTGAGGTGTGGCGGAGAGGGGCAGACAACTCAGCTCTGCACAGCATGTTTCACAAGGGCCACCACTGCCACCACCACCGTCACCACTGTCTGCAGTCTGTGTCTGTCTGTGACGTCACACCACAAGCTGCTGCTGCTGCCACTACACTGGCACCAAAAAGCAGTGCGGAGAGAGGTAAGTAGGTCACTAGGTCACTAGGTCAAGCACGAAAGAGAGGCGGACGTAGGTGCATGCATGCATGCATGCTTACAGCCACATAGTGATGGGGCTGCCAGGACAAGGGGGTGCTTTTCGTTACGAGGGTTAGTAGCGGCGGTGGAACATCATGAAGTAATTGATTTTCTTTTCCACCTGCAAACACAGAAACAAGGCAAGACCACGGCCATTAGACACAGGGTTGGTCAGTCAGGTAGGCACCACACCTCTCTGTGCTGTGCTCAGACCTCTGGACACTCACTGGCAGGGCCACCCCTCCGACAAGGTCACCACCTTCTTTTGGGAACCCTGTGCGTGCTTCTCCAAACCAACCTGTCCAGGGGGAACTGGAGCCCTAGTTCTGTGATTCCTCCATGTGGTAATCTTGTTCTGTCCTCCACACCGTATTTATCAGTCGTGTAGAGGTCAAGGGTTGGTGGCACTACATCCATGTGGCTGGTATCATCGTGTCTGTGTTATCATTCTTTTTTGTTGAGCGCTCAAACAGCATCTATTGTTGTCTGTCATACGAACGAAAACGTGTTGCGCTGCCATTAAACACCTGACAAGTCGGGCCCAGTGGGTCCAATTCAGGTGTGGTGTTATCATTTTGAACAGATCAGGTTTCGTTCCCATTGTTTTAGCCTAACTCAGCTGTTATCACTGACAGGTATTGATGGACCATCATAACACAACAAAAGAAGAACTGTGGCAGAAGATAATGGTTAGGTAAGTTCCTATGTGTTTGGAAGTAGTAGTACCAGCCATTGTAACGTTTTGCCATGATTCCATGGCAAATTCCAGAGTTGGTTGAAGAAAGATCACAGACATCTGATGGCCAAGGTTGAAAAATGCAGTAACATCAGACTGTTCCTGTTCAAACATAATTTTGTTTTCGTTCCTCGGCTAGAGCTCTTAGGTTCACCAATGGTGAGATTTTGCGTATGCAACCGTTTTTGCCCACCATGAAGGTAGCTGCATTCTGACTTTGGGAATAAACATCATTACTTAAAGACTGTTTGAGAAGCACGCATAAGGTTGAAGCACAGTGGGTACCAAGTGTTTTACAACATCAAAACAAAGACTTTAGGAAACCAAACATGACAATAGCAAATGGTATGATCCAAATTCGTGCATCTCATTCTGACACTGGATAAGTGGCAATACACAGAGAACCAGATACAATTTGTACATGTCATTACAGTCATTCACAAGCACACATCATAAACAAAATTATAATGCTGACTGCAATTCAGCAACCTAAAACTAACCTTTCTAGGCCATTCAAGATATAGATTTGCAAACAATCAGCTACACTCAAATTCAAAATATTGATCCATATCTTGTTATCGATTTGATAACTTAAAAAATTCATAACAATCTGACACAATGCAGTTATCATGAACATTTTGTTTATTTCACATTGAGTTGCTCCTGAGGGCTGATGCTTTGTACTTGTTTTTCATGATAAACAGACATTCCTAATCAGGACACAGAAACACTATGGCATAGTTTGCAACACTCTCACAGACTCTTTCCTCTGATGAACTCCACATTGCACACATCTGACAACGGTCACTGAAAAATGGTCAGACATATTTTCAGTTCATACACACAGTGAACAAAACCAATAACAACAGCAAGAACTGCTCCACAACCCCACAGATAAAACCCCATGACAACCCTGTGCACACACAAGGCCGGGGACTACAATGGTGTCTGACGCATGAGGCATCACAGGGTGAACAATGACTGACCCAGGGCCAGTGACGCCATGAAACGCAACATACCAATGACAGACACATGAGGACCAGAAGCTAGCAGATCAGAAGCTGACCTTTTCCTCTCTGTTTGCTCTGTCGAATTGGTCAGTGGTGTTCAATCATGAACTTGGTGTGCCTGTAGTTCTCTGTACACGTCTGCTCCTTTGTATTCCTGCATGCACTCTAAGCTTGTATGTAGTTTGTATTCCTGCACTCTACGCTAGTCCAAGGAGTGACTACACTGTCTATGTAAGCAGCTCATCACTACAAACATCTGGTCAGTGGCAACTGGACATGGCTACACTAGTGGTTAACAGTCAACACACACCTCTAGGAAACACATCGACACTCTTCAGGTCTTTGTATAGCGGCTTGAATACATGATTTGAAACGACACTTCTTTCTAATTTGCTTAGAAACTTTTCAACGGAAAATGCTAACATCTTCACTAGGTTTTGATTGAAACACAACCATTTATTATCATTTTGATATGTTACAGAAAAGAGTTCAACAACATGGAGGGCAAACATGTTCACAATAATGACAAACCGATCTTGCTGCGAGTTCATTACTTTATCACCAATAATCACGCATGACAGGAGGTATATAAACAGTGAGGTACAAGTTCAAGTGCGCACGATGTCTGGGCATGACTGTGTACAGCTTTATACAGGGATGCTGGTGTCTGCTGAAGTATTACGTACTATTAATACATAACCGATACAATATCGACAGACATGCCTGAAGTCTGCTGTTAACAGCATTGCTGATGGACAATACACAACGGATACAATATCAAAGAACATGCAGGAAACATCCAGAGGTAATGAGTCATTGGCACCTTCCCTGCCAGTTGTCAAGAAACCGTTGGGTTTTTTGTTTTTTGTTTTTTTTTGCTGTATAAAAATATCATCACTGACACTATCTTCTTGCTGACTCCAGCAACTGTAGCAGAAATCATCATTAACTAAAAAAACTATTTTCATGTATAATTTCATTATGAATAGAGATCAAACTTAGTTCAAGAATATTTCAATGGAAAGTCAGCAAGAATTCTACTGTTGATAAAAGCACAAACTACAGTTTGTAAGGGGAAGGAGGGGATGGGCTCTAAAAGGACCCAGAAAATGTCCCTTTTGGTGGCCAGGAACTGGGCAGTTTTGAAAGGCAACTGGCAAATTCCATGTTCAATTTTGAAAGGCAACTGGCAAATTCCATGTTCAATTTTGAAAGGCAACTGGCAAATTCCATGTTCAAAACAAACTTTATTACAAAATGAACACAGGTATCTACATAAAAGGAAGAAATTAACCTTTTCTCAACTGTTTTCCAGCACCCAAAGTAACAACCTTTTGAAATGTTTGCTGGCAG
>JAUZNI010211991.1:0-11947 GCA_034780235.1 Concholepas concholepas | reverse complement strand
TCATGGAGACAACAGAGCCACCTGTTGTCCCGCCCCGTCCTGATAGGAACATCGCCAGTTGGTCCGGGGCTGCTTTCACAGCTAACCCCCATTTCTGGGGGCCATCCCCCTATCCGCCACCCGGGGACCTGCCTGGTTGAGGATGGTCGCCTCGCCAGGATAGTTCAGTTTTCAAGAAGAGGCTGAGGAGGGTAGAACCATGACAAGTTCAGACAGAAGGTACCATGAAGGTAGCCACATTCTGACTTCAGGGATGTACACTGGGTACGTTCGTGTTTCCGTAACCCACCAAACACTGACATGAATTACAAAATTTGTGTGTGTGTGTGTGTGTGTGTGTGTGTGTGTGTGTATGTGTGTGTATGTATAGTGTGTGTGTGTTTGTGTGTGTGTGCATGCATGCGTGCGTGCATGTGTATGTGTGTGTATGTGTGTGGGCGCGCACGTGCGTGTGTGTGTATGTTTGTTCATGTGTGTGTGTATGTGTGCATGCGTGTCCATAGCCAGTACCTAAATTCTAGTCTTTGCCAAATAATCATAGCAAACAAAAATGTCTTAGGCTATGAGTGAACGCCCAAAGTATGCACTACATGAATAACAGAGCAAAGCCACCAAACTTTCAGAGTCAAAATGAGGAATATTACAGTGGATGAGTTCAAGGGAGAGGTGACCCCCCCCCCCCCCGAAAACGCTGGGATCAGGGGATGCAGCCCCTTGAAGCTGAAGCTTTAAAAAATATATATATATAGGAAAACTCTCTCCTGAAATGAAAACCAAATTTAAAAAATCATGCATGAAATTGAAAACAACATATTAAAAAAAAATCCATTTACTGTAAAAAAAACAACAACACCCCAACCACTGAACCAGTCAAAAAAAAGTGTTGGCAGTGTCGCTGTGTGAGCCTAAGCAGAAAGTCTTTCAAAATGTTTGGGATCACTAGCATGTACCTGAAGACTTTTCCCCATTTGATGTATAAGGGTCCATACAGACCTCTCAACAGTATGAAATTCAAAGACTTTTCAAGGAGCCTTTTAAGAAATTCAAGGGTGTGATTAATACAGTATTTCCTTTGTAGCCTACCCATGCTAAGCTTTATCACTGAATGCCACTCATGTGTGTGTGTGTGTGTGTGTGTGTGTGTGTGAGTGAGTGAGTGAGTGAGTGAGTGTGTGTGTGTGTGTGTGTGTGTGTGTTGTGAGGGGAGATCGTTTTCCTTACAATACTTTCAGGCATAACATCTAAGTTACTGCCAAACTGTTATGCTGTACGGTATGTTTATACTGGAATTGGTTTGTATGTTTCAATTATAAATGCCACAATTTCCGACTTAGCAAAACTGCCAAAATGCCGCATTTGAGATGGAATGTCCACATGTGGAAACCGAAAGTACAATGATCACTCGTCTTGTTCACGTCGTTTTTCATAAACCAAATCAGTACGTCATTTCGTTTACAGGGCCGAGCGTTGTGCACTGGTTGCATCGAAATTGCTTACCTTGTATATGTTTCTCAGCAACTTGAGGTCAAACAAAGCGCCAAATCTTGGTGGACCACGCCGACTCTTGGAAGTTGGTTTCAACTTCGAACTCTTGCCCACCTTTCCTCGCAGGCAAAAGCGATTTATCACACGCGCAGCGAAAGCACTTGCTTTGTTTGTTACCATTTCGTTAATCTTGCCTTTGAGCTCTGCTTTTGTCAGTTACATGGGAGTCAATGCACAGTTTTGCCTTGCTTTGTCCTTTCAAACTCAAACACTGTAACAGACAATATAAACATCCAGCAACTTACACGACTGATATCGACTTCCAGTAACTTATTTGCGCATGCGCCAAATCATCCCTAGTCGTCTGCTACTCCGTTAGTTTCGTCCACGCGCTCGCACACATTGAACCTTCAGGCCTATCTTTTTCTTCGCACAAGAATGTATCTGTAGTTTATTATCATCTTTAAAGAGAATACTTTTGATAGACAAGCCTTGATTTTCAAGGGTTTTTTTACAAGTTATTTTGGTCATTTTCAAGAGGACTCGGTTTGGGTCATAAGTGTGTTCGGTGCGTTTGTGTTGGGCGTGTGCGTGTGTGTGTGTGCTTGGACACTGATTAATACTTTCATGTTGAAAATTGTGCGTTTATATTGTTGTGTGTTTATGATCATAGTTCTAGAATTGTGCTTAAAATCTTGGACACTGGGTTCATTCTTTCATACATACTGAAGAGTACGTTTGTGACAAATCGTAAGCAATTTTCACTTATATTGGAGATTTAAACGTTTGCATACTCTCTCTCTCTGTGCATTCCCTTACTGGGTGGGGTGTGTAGTGACTGGTCTCCTCTTGTACTTGTAGCTTTGCAGGAAGTCTACCCGTTGGCCTCAGTCGACACATTCTGACTCCAGAGCAGCTGATTTCATAGTACAATTTGCATGCTAAGTATGTTCATGTTTCTGTAACCCACAAATTACTGACATGAATTACAGGATCTTTAACATACATTTTTGTTGGTAGTTCCTCAGCTAGAGCTTCGAGGTTTACCAATGGTGGGATTTTGCATATGCAACCATTTTTGCCCACCATGAAGGTAGCCGCATGAATGCTGGGTATCTTTGCTGGGTATGTTTGTGTTTTCATAACCCACCAAACACTGACATGAATTACAGGATCTTTAATGTGCATATTTGATCTTCCGCATGTGTATATACACGAAGGGACTTAAAGGCACTGGCAGGTCTGCACTTGAAGTTGATTTGGAAGATCGTAAAAATCCCCACCCTTAATTCACCAGGCGCTGTTGAGATTCAAGCCCATGACTTCATGGACCCACAGGACTGAAGTCAAACGGTCTTAATCACTTGGCTACAGTGTCCGTCACATACTCTCTAAAATCTGTGCATTCGCAATCTTGCTCCAAAAATGACTCTAATGCAGAATACTCCAAAATTTTGTTTACTTCAACACTTGTATCCAAGATAAAACAGACACAAACGAAATAAAATAAAGACAGAACACAGAAATTTGCTAATGAACATAACATTGGCTCTGGAGGAAAAAAAATCACTGCGTATTATTTATTCATTTTTTACATATTCTAACTCGTCACCAAAAAAAAAAAAAAAGCATGCCTCGCACTCCATAAATGCCAGTCACAATCTACAACAGAAAGAAACACAGAAACTGACAGGAAAAGAAACCCACAGAAATAAAATTCAGTGATAATAAAAATACTTTTGGTTCAACAGATAACTGCAATTTAGATGTGATTCAATAGTTACAACTCTTTAAGCCTGCAAACACAAGAATACAGTTAAGACACAAATTACAACATTCTGGTTAAGAAATATATCTGATTTTGTGGTTTAATCTTTACCCCCATACTTTGCATCTGCATTAACACTGTATCAAATCAACAATCAGTGTATGAGATCATCTTCACTTGCCCTCACTCTAATCTACTAGGTATGCCTTGGCTATTTTGATTTTCAACAGCATGAAAGCACAAGTTAAAATCTACAATGTAAAAAACAAACAAAAAATGCAAATGTGTATTATGTGAACTGATAATAGTTTTCATGTATCCTGGGCCTCTTGGGCTTCTGAAGCAGTAAAAAAAATCTTAGGACATTGGGAAGAAACCTTAAAAATTGAGGTGCTTTCAACAAGGAATGCAGTGACTGTGTATGTTCACCCTTTCTGAAACGGGTATTTAAACACTTGTTCACTGATATTTTTTCTTGGCCAATTTCTTGTGAAACCAGACAGAAACATGGCAACCATATTCTTACAAACTGGATTTGTTTTTTTATATTTCCATGGATTTTTTTTCTTTCTGCTGGTTGGGTTCGTCTCTTTAAAAACTTTAAAGAACAGATTCTTACATTCTTTTTAATTAAAAAAAAAGATGTTTTGTGAGTAGTCAGCATATTTTTTGTCCCTATCAATTCCTATTCCATTATTAGATTAAGTATATATATATATATATAGAGAGAGAGAGAGAGAGAGAGAGAGAGAGATATATATATATATATAGATATAGATATTTCTAATTTACTTATGTTTCTATCAAAACCTTTTATCTGTGTCTTCAGAATTTCTCATGTTCAGATTTATGCCTCTAAAAGGAAATATAGCAGCTGAAAATACAAATAGACAAATGCACTAAACAGAAACTTGCTAATGATCTCATTGAACCAATCTATATTACAAAAAAAAAATCGCCTGTACTGATAATGAAAATGAGATTAATACAAATGCATGCAGCCTTAAATCATCAATAGTATAATTATTTCCAATATTACTTCATCAAACTTGTGTAGCTTAAAGACCAGCAAAGAAAATTAAAATGTTACGATTTCTGTGGCTACTTTACTTTCTGCTAATTTGACTAGATTCTGAAAACAGAAGCAAACTGTTACTTGTTTATGCTTTGTACAATTCCACAGAGAATGGGGACAACTTCACACAAAACACCACATGTTAACTTATATTTGGAATCGGCTTGTGGCATGAAACATGGAAAATATTTCCAAACAAGAACAGGGATTTCTATCATGCGACTCTTGCCAGACTGGAGTCTTTCTGACAACATACATGTGAACTTCATCAACAAGGTACCGATCAATGGTGTCACCTGCCCCTGTTCTCACTGAAGGATCTGTTCATTACAGTATGTAAATGTTCACTATTTTGTTGAAGAAAAAAGGCAGCTTTTTTTCCTCATGAGAGCAAAAACAAACCCAAAAAACCAATAAGGGGGAAGTGGGGGGTGTCAGTCATGAAAATGGGCCTCAGCTGAGGACTGAAGTCATGTTTGCAGGCTGGATATATGACTCAAGTTTAATGAAGGATCCACACACACATGAAAAACGTACGCATGCACACCCATAAAAGACAGACATCAAAACTACATATACCATTGTTAAAAAAAGAAGTTTTATCTCAAATCTTCTGTGTAGAGGAATGACAGACTGATAAAGTACCTGTCTGATACTAATTACAAGAAAAGACCAAACAAAAAAAAACAAAAAAAAGGAAAGCAAATTTTAAGAATAAATATAGATTACAAACAAACAAAGATACACAGAGTTGCGCATAAATATGATTTTTTGGACACTCCCTTTTACATATGACACAAATTCGAACCATTTTCAGGCAAAGTTTATGAAGAAGAAATTACATCATTCACACACCACTCCTGACCAAGTATAAATGTATCTTCCTTTTGCACTTTCCCCAAGTCCAAGAGACTTCACCTTCATTTTTTCCTGTTCAAAACACGGAAAGGCCTCTTCCAACACTTCACAAAACATTCGTACTCATGTAAGTCAAATCACAGACTGCTATTACAGTTTTATGACAATCAAAACACAAAAATAACAATCCCAAAAACAAACCAAAAAACACACCAAAAACCAAAACCAAAACCCTGGGTGAGTGAGGCCAGCTGACACTGCATCAACAAGTATTGCTTTCTCTAAGTTAATATGAATAAAAACTTATGGTTATGAAAACAATCAGCAATACAACTGTTTCAACAAAAGTGCAAACATGAACTAAACACAGCACAACACCATGAACTCAAAATAATCAAGTTCATGGCCAAAACACCTTGAATTTAGATTTAGCTGTATAAAACAAACAAAAAGTTTGCTGTTGATCAGGTGAAACTTTGGTTAGAAAATGACATATTCAAAACTAACAGTGCTCTTGAAACCCCTCTCTCAGAACTACCTTTGTTCTACTGCTTAAATAACACAAGGAGATTAAAACAATGGATACTGATATTACACAGGCCTTTTTTCCTGTTTTTCTTTTTTTTAATCTATAAGCTTTTTTTTCAACTGCTACTGGATTTTGATGATAAAACTGGTGTATGTATATCAATGACATCAGCAGCCCCCTTTGACTGGATTCAAATGGAGTCTTTTTAAACAAACATTATACAGATTTTCTTAGGTGGAGTCACCTTATGTAGCAGAGTACCTAAATCATAGAAATAAGATCATTTTCAAAATTTCAGCCTGTGCCAATTCATTAAATTAGGATGGAATTGTACCAGCACTTCTGTCTTACGTCTTGTTTGTTCTTCCTTAAATTTCAAGACTGATCACACTTGTTACTCTTGGGTATTTCAAGACTGATCACACTTGTTACTCCTGGGTCCAACCTGGGTATGTTCCTGTTTCTGTGCCTTTACTGAAAGCTGATATAAATCACAGATTACCATGCACACTTGCTCTTGCATGAGTACACACACAGAGGAGGAGTAAGGCACTGTCAGGTCTGCATGTAAGTTGAGGTGGGAGATTGTAAAACTTCACACAGCAAAGACTCAAAACTAGCAATGTCAGGGCCCTTGTCAAATGGTCTGCCAACTTGACCAATGGGCCAAATAGAGATGTTTTGACACCATTCTCTGTCCCTTCATCACTTATCAATGTATGTTCATGTGATGTGATCTTTCATTACAATCAGCATGAAGTCCGTTATCACTGACTTTAAATAATACACAGGCAGATAATAAAAAAAGACAACTGTTCTGATTACTTTAACAATTAAAGGAATTGTTTATGTCTTTGTAAGTTGTCATTAAAAAAAAAAAAGCTAGGCCTCCTAATATTTGTCTCTGTGTTTTGTCTAGTTTTTGGAGGAAGGGGGATTCAAATCAGAATATTGTCTCATATTCAATCTCTGTGATCTTTCAAGAAAATTTTGTTTGATTTATAATCCCCGTGATGATATATCTATTCTTTGATCAGTTCATAAGACGATAAAAAAAAACACACAGTTCAGTTCTCGTTCCACCATATCAGATGTTTTTGCATACTATGTGTTTTCTTATCAACCAAAATCTTATGTTCTCTATCAAGCCTATTATTAATTTCAAGTTGAAATTTATCTTTTATCAACCCTAGCTTTTAAAAAGAAAATCCATCAACATTTACACTTTTTTCAGAAGCATACAACTTCTTGATGGTTGTGATAAAACTGGTTTTCATATCAATACTGAAAACATAACACAAACCAAACAATTAAGACAAAACTGATAATTTCTAAATTTTATAGTTGAACTGAAAGGGAACAAGCAGCAGTTCAGACATAACCAATGAAAAAGATTTTGGACAAACACCTAAAATAAACGTTATGCACCAAGACTCTGAGAAACACAAGGAGCTTTCCACCTCAAACAACTCTAGGTGGAACCATTGCATATGTTTCAGTCAGTGTTTGATTTTCCCATAAACAGTGCGACAAAAACAATACATTTTGTATGAAAAGCGGTGGTAATGGACTGAAGGATTAACTAGTGGTGCTGCATCAAATGTTTCATAACACAAGCAAACATCAACAACTGAAATGGTATGTATATCTTGATTCCTGTTGTAGCTTTGAAATCCACAACAGCAACTTGATGAAAATGATTTGCTTCATTTTTCACTGGGCAGATCAAAATGTAACAAAGCAAAAAGCTAACAATAATTTTTTTTCTTCCAACCATGACAGTTGAAGCTTTCTGTGGGAAATGCCTACACTGAAAGGTATATGAGAGACCAACACAATAGCTGATGACCTTTTGTGACCTCCTCCACATGCATGTCAAAACCAGGTGGAACAAAAAGCTAGCAACACTCTCCATCTTATACACATAACCATAAAGCCATTTGACAGTTTGCTTACACTACACCACCACACCAACAAAGACATGTAAAACTATAAAAATCCTGAGTGTTACATCTTTTTTATTTTATTGATTATTGATACCATCATGCACCAGAAAATACACAATGTTAGCGAGCAGTGACACAACTTCTCAGATAAGACGAATACTAAAAAATAATTGTAAAAAAAACTTTTTGAAAAAACACCAGAAAACAGAAAAACATCCCATCCTGAAGTGCTGTGTCAACATGAGCTAGGTCAACCATGCTCTATGGTGACTACACTGGTTCATTCCATCTACATTCACAAAAATATGAGAGATTCCAATCAATTACAGTTACTGTGACTCACGGACACATTTGTGCATCTTGCATATACGCAAGAAATATCCAAAGCATCATCTCCAACAATCAACGTTAAATCTTTCTCACATTACAAGGTGCAAATCCATTACAAGTGAAAACACTTATAAATGATGTGCAACTGTAACGCACACAGCAATGCTTTTTCCAGGGGTCTCTTACAATTGTCTTGAATCAGTGACAGCTTCCGCCATCATTTTTCATTCTTCACTCAAATGAAAAGGTGTAACAATGTTACATTGATCTACACACAGCTTGGAAGCTTCTATGCGTTAGGTGGAACAGTTACCAATTGAAAGCATTCTTGTACACATGATCATCTGCAAATATTTTAGGAGACAGTCATTAAATGTTCCATCCATAGCCTTTAAAATGTATTCAAGCACTTTAACATTTTAGTTTAAATGTATATCCATGTATCTTTACTGCTTTATTTCCTAGAATTCACAAGCTATTTAATAAAGCAGTCTAAACTGTTCACAAAGCGGTTTTGTCTTTTGAGGCAGTTTCCTTTCCTGGGGAAGACAGTTTTTACTGCAATTGAGAAGCCCTGGAAAACCTTGCATTGAAGAATGACATTCCCTAAATCTAACCACAGTAACTCCTGTTTCTTTTTACTCTGTCTGCACTCAAGTCTCTTGCACAACTTTTTGTTGTGGTGGTTTTAGTTCACATCTATCAGAGGACAAAACACAAACATATAATGCCTGCTTGGAAAGAACATGGCTCTTTCCTTTCAGAATAAATGCTCACACTGTGTTGTATAATACTTGGAGAAGACTGAATGTACTTACACTTGAACACCTTTATCGGAATGTGAATGTTCCTTGGGTGACTACATCTACTGACAATTCTTGGCAGTGAGTTTTCTTTCTCATGTGGTCTCCAGCTCTTCTACACTCTCAAAATAATTGCATATAACTGTCTAACACACATTACACAAAAAACTTCCTTTATACAGCTACCAAAAACATGCTTATTTTTATCAAGCAGTAACAAGTCTGCAAAGATTTATGCATACATTTGCTCATATATGCATGTGTGTGTGTGCAGACCTGAGTGCGCGCATGCGCGCACACACACACACACACACACACATACACGCTCTCTCTCTCTCTCTCTCTCATTATACATCTTTCCCAGGCACCAATCTTCTTTCATCAATCAGAGCATAGATTAATACATACATATATACACATACGTATATTTACACTGTTGAATAAAACAAAGCAAGTTAACAAACCTCATGTGATGAATAGAAACTATCAATATTGCATATTTGTAGTAAATCACATTTCCAACTTCACCATGAATTTTCAACTCACAATGCAAGTTTGCTACAAGGCAATACTGAACGACATTACGAGAACATGGTTGAAATAAACAACAACAACACAAACACCACAAGAAACAGAACTCAAAAGTTCATGAAAACAATATAAGCTGAATGACGACACTAAGTATGAAAGGGAGAACTCCCTCTCCTTTCATTTTCAAATGAAACACAAATCTATAAAAGAATATAAACTACAAGAATCGCAAGCACAGCAGCAGTTACAAGGGTTAAATGGTCAAAACTACTACAAAGCAAACGACAGAAAATCATTGTGAATCACAAAACAAAGAAAAATGCCGGGATTGCCAAGAAAGAGGAGACAGAGCAGTGCTCTACAGAGTGTACAATTGTTGACACCACCAGCTATGAAGCCTACCTCAAAGTCTTTCCACACACTTTGGATCAGGGAGAACAACGTCCTACACTCAAAATTTTAGTTACAGAAATTCTTCGGCTTCACTTCCACATTTCAGCTGACTAAAGAAGACTCAGGGATCAGCAAAAATGACTGTAACCGAGATTGAATGCGGTCACGTTTCCTGCATTTAGCATCACATATTTCAATCCCTGTTGTAGTGAAAATAAAAAGGGGAAAAAAAAAGCCTATTCTAAAAGTGGTTTTCTGCATGGAAATAACAACCCCCAAAAAGTTAACATCCATACACAATATGTATATTTTGTACCATGTCTTCTATAACGACAATCTAATCGTCAACGGCAATAGCCTTTGTATAATGAATGAAAAAAACTTTCTTTACAATATTTGGCATAAGGAGGGAGGAAAAAAGATGTATATCTCCTAAACAAAATTCAGCTTCCAATTCTGGTAAAGAGTGAAGATGGCATACAACTTCAGACCTAGTGAATGGGACAGTTGCACACAAGAAGCAGAAGAACAGACAGGAAACAAGACTGGCCAAACAACAAGGTTTACATTGACATGCCATTTTTTGTTGTTGAGACCATGCAGTTCAAAAAGCAGCTTAGCATGTGCCTTTTTATGACAGTGCAATCTGAATGGAATGCTTTTCTTATACAGAAGGTAAGTATGTAGACTCATTCTATGTTCAACATTCATGTGCCTACATGAAGGATGTGTGAATGAGTGTGTGTGTGTGTGTGTGTGTGTGTGGTGTAATGTGGTGTGGTGTGGTAAGTATGTGTGCGTGTGTGTTCATTAAATACATTTTGTTTACATCTTAGAAAATCATGATCATTTCAGAAGAAATCTCAAAACGGCTTTTACGAAAGTATTTTGAATTAAACCCCATGCCACTGTTTATTCCACATTCCATGTGTGAACATACTAAAACAAACTGCATGGCACAACTGAAATCAACATTTACTCCGAAATAGTCACAGGAAGCGACATTCACAATGTTAAACAATAAAATACACAGAAAATCTGAAATCATTGGAAACAGTTTCTACTGGTCAGGTCTTTCACTTTTCCCCAAACCAGGGCTGCATCATTTTGAACAACCTTCTTCCCATCTCCTTAGTACCAGGCCCTGATGCAAACTTTCATTGGCCTTTGAATAACTGCCATGATATTTGACACTTTTACCACCTAAATCTTTTCTGGGGCCAACAGCCTTTGCAATGAAGAGTGTAGATAACACCAATTTGGCCACTCACAGAAAAGCTTTACTTATTCAATGGCCACCCTGTGAGAGGCAAACACACGACATGGATCAAGACACCCACCCCTGGAAAAACCCCTAGAGAAGGGAGAAGTGGGGTAAGGAAAGCTAAGGTAAGAGGATAAAGCTTTTACACACCAGAAGAGCTGCAGTAGTAATGTGATCGAGGAGAGCCACTCGGCTATCCAAGTAAGCATGTTCCTCCTTCATTTCTCTCCAACATAATCATGTAACATGACATGACCTTATGAAGTATAAAAATGAGACCACTGTATACTCTGCTGGACATAATTAACACTTATGACATCAATGGAACAAGCGCGATCTGAGAGAAAATCATGCAGGTGACTGACACTGTTGAATATATTTTTGCACTTGCTTATTATGCACATGCAAATGGGTGTACTGAAATAATGATAAAATCATCAACAATCACATGATGATGCATAAAATAACAGTAAATAGATTAAAACATTTTTTCTCAAAACTTTTGTGTTTGGCTAATTTACTTACCAGGTCAACTCATAGATTGCAAAATAGCATGAACACAACTACAATGAATCAAATCACATTTAAAAACAGTGAATCAGCATAACACAAAAAAACTAGATAATGGGACAGATGACATGAAAACTGGGTGGGTTTATGTGCAGCAAACTGACAATTATTGCCCGATACTGAAAAGACACATCTGACGACCCAGAACATAAGTCAACAACTTGAAATACACCCCTTCAGAGATCCCAACATTGGCTGAAAGCAATTAAGTAATGGGCTACTTCAATCCAGCAACACAAACGTCAGAAAACTATTTCCCTGCAGAGCTTTGTGGAAACAGTGCAGAACAAAATGACTCTTCGTCACTTGTTGCTGGTTCTGTCAGTACGCCCTGTACAGCTTATTACCACAATCAAGCTTGGAACCAGGCAACCGTTCTTGATTTATGGGGTTTG